>JAAEAF010000285.1:0-303613 GCA_011037195.1 Triatoma infestans | reverse complement strand
GCAACTAAAAATCTAATCACTGAGCGTTGTTCTTCCGAGGTGCAATGCTCGAGCGGACTCGCCATTGTTAACTGAATACATTTGAGGTTATGCTTACCAAATACTCTTCGGACAGCTGATGAGAAACTAAGTACAAGAATGCCAACTTGACGCACTGAAACTATTGTATTGATTAAACAAATCGTTTCTGAGGTACAGCGATTTGTCTCGTTACTTATTGAATGAACCGCGTATTAACTGAGCAAATTGAACAGATTGAAATTAAAAACAAGAAATTATCACACAGAAGTGACAGTTAATTAAAAATGCAATGACCAATAATAACAGTAACAGAACGTAAAAAAAGCCAAAGATATCTTTAGGGTAGAAGGGGATGAGTTACGTTGAGATCGAAATGAAGTTAGAGTGAGTATTTTTAGCATTTAAAAAAATGACGGTTAGAAGGGGGGAGGGATTATAAAAATGTTTACAATGAGGCATGGGTAATTTCAAATTAAAAAGAACAATTACCGGAAAGTATCTTTGTTCAGAGTTAGAAAAATATTATTATAAGTTGTAGTAATGATTTCTATATCTTTTTTAAACTTGACAGAGTTTAAACTGGGAGGTGAATTTGTAAGGATTCGGAAAGAAGTCGTTTTGAATAAGTGGTTAAAATGGAAGGGTTATTAAAATCGATGGCATGTTTAAAAGTCAGAACATATTTAGAGAGAGAGAGCAGTGCTGTCCATTTTGTTTTGTGTTAATATTGTCTACTCGTACTTCATGTTGTCTGAGTTTTTATTTTGTAAGAAATGTTTGGATTCATTTATGTAGCAAGCGTTGCAATTACATGTAATATATTGATGTTTGTATATAGTATGTTTATGTTTTGTTAGGTTTTCAATCAGGTCTTTAATATTCAATAAAATCTTGTTATGATTTTCTATATTTTTAAAAAGGTGCCAAATGGTATTCCACAATTTTTGGAAATATTACTTACATTTCACGTGGATTTTATTATCTTTATTATTCTTTAATATAAAGGAAACTATATAATTTTTGGTGGTTTTATCTGCCATAGCATGCATGTTTGTTTTATTTCTGATCGGTTTCGGATTTTCATCCATCGTCAAAGAGCTCACAGAAAGTTCAAATCTACAAACATTAATATCTATCATTTTTATTAAGAAGTTTTGTTAAAAAGTATGGTTCTTGGGAAGCTGCAATGTTACGGCTTGTTTCTAAAGTACCATCTCAGTATAATGTGTGATTCTACAACTTATGATATTCATTTATATTGAAATCATTGTGCAAATTTGAAGGAAGTTTAAATGCGCAAATATAAACATATCTTTAACAGATGATTGCTTTGTGTGTGGTCCATGCAGAATAAATTTTCCATTTCCAAGGATTACTAGGGAATGGCAAACAAACACAAAAATAAATATATATGCCTTTCACTTTTTTTTTTAAACATTTCTTCGGAAATTTCATTTAAGAGATTCTGAGGTATTAAATTTTTGCTGCAGTTTTAAATGATGCTAAGGGGCTACGTCAGAAGACGCTGGCATTCAACGTAGTCTACTCACGTAAACCACTATTATCTGATATACATTCAAAAATTCATAACTTGAGAAATACAAAAGCAATTTTAATTTTTCAAAAACAATTTTTCTCACGAAAAAATATACTTTTAGAATTTATAATAAAAAATCTGGTGTGAAACACTCACACTACTTTCTCTTACTCCTGTTCTCAAAATTATAATTGACAAATTTATAGTTTGTGCACCATATTTAACGAAAAAAACTGTTCAGTAAAAGCGCACTTCCGGTTTACTAAGTTTCTTAAAACTCGGAATTTTTGCCGTCTGTTTATTTCTAATTAATTTTGTTTGGATGATGTAATTGTATAATCAACTATGATGCGCTTTAGAGAAAAACATAACCCCACCCCGCCCCTAAAAGTGCCCTTAAATGAATTTTCCCAGAGAAATGTTTATAATAAAAGATGTAGATCTTTGCATGTTTAGTTTATATAAGAAGCTTCAAAAAACTCGTCGGAGCTATTTTTGAGAAAATTGCGAAAAAGAGAATAAATCATTTAGTAAAGTGGTAAAAGTAAACGCACTTCCGGTTATCCGATTTTTTTCAAACTCAGAATTTCAACAACATATTTAATTCTAATTAACGTTATTTAGATGACAGAATTGTCTTATAAACTGAAATAGCACTTTAGATGGAAACCTAACCCCACCTCTCTCCTAAAAGTGCCCTTAAATGAATTTTCCCGGAGAAATGTTTCAAATAAAAGTTGTAGCTGTTTGTATGTGTGGTTGATGTTCCAAGTCTAAAGAAAATCGTCGGAGCCATTTTTAAAAAAATCGCAAAAAAGTAAAAAATCCAACTAGTAAAGTGGTATTTCCGGTTGAGGAATTTTGACAGATAACGTACTGTCAGATCCCATGGTGATACCTAAATGGAATATCAAGTTTCAACTTTCTACGGTTTTTCGTTTTTGAGCTATGCTGTTCACATACATACATCCCCCCCCCCCACAGACCATTTGCTAAAAAACCGCTTTTTTGGACTTAGGGGACTTCAAAACGGATATTTCCGGTGAAAACTCGATATCGAAAATTTGACACGATTACAATACTTCCTCTTACTAGGAGTAAGAGAAAGTAAAAATAGGGGTCCCCATTTGAAAAAAAAAAAATGTTGTTTCTGTAACCTGCACAGCAGCAGCAGAATTTTTTTTTTTTATATCATTAGATACTGCTCCAAAAAATAAAGGGACCCTGGAAACATGGAATTTTGTTTTCCATCATCAATAATTACCGAGAAAAACGGGGTGGACAACTTAGCCCGGACATCCTGTATAATGATGCTTATACTATTAATATACAAGTAAACCTCAGTTTTACGCTTCAATATAATCTTTAGTAATAAGTCTATCTTTAAAGGAAATTGTTCACTAAGAACATTGAGAATTACGTAATAACTGAGAGTGGTATCTGTCTGAATCATAATAGATTGTTATATTCTGGGTTATCTCTATATAATATTATTCATACATTCATTTGTAGCTGGAGTTTAATGTAATAAACACAAATGGTTAAATGATGTACTTATTAAATAACAATTCTGTATGGTCGATATTATTCTTGCGTAAAGAATACCTTTGCGGTATTATTTAATAAATTATAATGTTTGCAAAAACACAGTGGTAGAAGAATACTGTTGCAGTGTTGAATTAATACGTACCATGAAATATTAGAAAAGAGAGAAGAGAAATGACCTAGAAAAAAATATAGCACTCTTACACGCGATCCTACGTCTGATGACACTGGATCATGTTATAGTAATATTACGATATACACAGGCAATGAATATTAAGCGAAAGGAGAAATGTAAGAAGGAATAATGCTAGCTCTCTTTATGTAAAAAAAAAAAAAAAAATTATCTTTTTTTGAAGTTTAAAAAAAATTTGATGTGAAACACTCAAACACTTTCTGTAATTGCCATTTTCTATTCTGCAATGTCTACGTACTGCAATGTCTATTTGACAATTTTTTTTGAAAAATTGCAACATTTAAATCAAACAACAAGTTTGGGTTGCGATGTCGTATATTAGATAATACTGGTTTACATGAGTGGAATACTTTGAATGCGAGCGTCTTCTGACGTAGCCCCTTAGCATCATTTATAACTGCAGCAAAAATTTAATACCCCAGAATCACTTAAATGAATTTTTCCTCCCTAGTAATCCTAGGAAAAGGAAAATTTATCCTGCACGGACCACAAATATATAATCTGTTAAAAGATAAGGTTATATTTGCGCATTTAAACTTCCTTCAAATTTGAAATTCTAGCAATGATTTTAATATAAATTAATATCAGATTCTAGAACCAATACATTATACTGAGTTCGTGCTTTAGAAGCAAGCCTTTATGTTGCAGCTTCCTACTAAAAAGAAAATCTGGTGTGAAACACTCACACAACTTTCTCTTACTCCTGTTGACAAATGATTTAGTTTGTGTACCAAATATAACGAAATTCGTCGAAAACTGACAAACTTTTCAGTAAATACGCACTTCCGGCTTACAAATTTTCTTAAAACTTGAAATTTTTGCCATCTATTTATTTCTAATTAATTTTGTTTGGTTAATAGAATTATATAATCAACTATGATACCACTTAAGAGAAAGCTGTAACCCCACCACTCCCCTAAAAGTACCCTTAAATGAATTTTCCCAGAGAAATTTTTTAAATAAAAGATGTAGATCATTGCATGTCTAGTTTATATACGAAGTTTCAAGAAAATCGTTGGAGCGATTTTTGAGAAAATAAAAAAAGAGTGAAGAAATCATTTAGTAAAGTGTTGAAATAAACGCACTTCCGGTTATCCGATCCAACAACATATTTAATATTAATTAATATTATTTAGATGGCAGAATTGTCTAATAAACTGAAATAGCACTTTAGATGAAAACCTAACCCCACCTCTCGCCCAGAAGTGCCCTTGAATGAATTTTCTCGGAGAAATGTTTCAAATAAAAGTTGTAGCTGTTAGTATATGTAGACCAAGTTTGAAGAAAATCGTTGGAGCCATTTTTTGAAAAAATCGCAAACAAACGAAAAAAAAACTAGTCAAAGTGGTACTCAATCCGGTTTGCGTGAATTGTGACAGATAACGTCTGTCAGATCCCATGGTGACTACCTAAATTGACTATCAAGTTTCACTTTCATCGGTTTTTCGTTTATTTGAGCTATGCTGTTTCACATACATCCATCCCCACCCACCTACACCGAGAACCATTTGGCTAAAACACCACTTTTTTGGGCTCAGGGGATGCTTCAAACGGATATTCCGGTGAAAAACCATATCGAAATTTGCACCGATTACAATACTTCCTCTTACTAGGAGTAAGAGAAAGTAAAAGTAAAAAGGAATCGAACTAATAGTTCAATTAAACAAATAAATTATAAAAACAAGAAGCGTTATATATTAGAGTTCTGATGTGAAACACTCATAGAACTTTCTCTTACTGCAGATTACAAAATTGTAATTGACAAATTTTATAGTTATTATACCAAATTTAATGAAATACATCCTTATTTGTATGGAGTAAATCGCAAAAACTGAAAAAACTGTTCAGTAAAAACGCACTTTTGGTTTGCTAGCTTTCTTTAATTAATTTTGTTTAGATGGTAGAATTGTAATAATCAACTAAGATAGCAATTTAGAGAAAAACATAACCCTATCCCTCCCCCAATATCCCCCTTAAATGAGTTTACTCGGAGAAATATTTCAAATAATAGTTGTAGCTCTTTATATGTGTGTAGTTTATGAAATGTAATTGGTGATGTTGTGTGTTTGTGTGCTGGTAGCTTGTGTAGCACGAGTGGTTTAGTAAAAGGGCTTGTAAGTATATACGGGTGCGTCAAAAAAATGTATACACACTTTGAACTGTCATAGACAATTTATTTCCCGTTCTACAATGCTAAATTTCTGGACATGGAAAGCTTAATGTCCAATTGGAAAAATAAATGTGATTAATGTGAGTAACGTTCAAACTGGTGGCCTTCAGCATCAATACATTGCTGAGTACGAGTCAACACTGATTCCGTACATCGTACCAAAGTGTCCAGTGAGATTTCTGCGCACACCGCCTGAATCTCATTCCACAGTGTGTCCAGGTTACGTGGTTTACGTTTGTACACCTCATCTTTAACTGTGCCCCATAAGAAGAAATCCAGCGGCGTGAGGTCTGGAGAGCGTGCAGGAAACTCGATTGGTCCCCTGCGTACCTCTCGATTGGTGTACAAACGTAAACCACGTAACCTGGACACACTGTGGAATGAGATTCAGGCGGTGTGCGCAGAAATCTCACTGGACACTTTGGTACGATGTACGGAATCAGTGTTGACTCGTACTCAGCAATGTATTGATGCTGAAGGCCACCAGTTTGAACGTTACTCACATTAATCACATTTATTTTTCCAATTGGACATTAAGCTTTCCATGTCCAGAAATTTACCTTGTAGAACGGGAAATCAATTGTCTATGACAGTTCAATGTGTGTATACATTTTTTTGACGCACCCGTATGTTTAAGAGAGAAGTATTAGAAAATAATTAAGAAATCACCACTGATTTTGAAATAAATATATTCTCTAAGTGAATCTAAATAGTTTTATAATATCACAGCGATTATGTATAAAACAATTATTTATCTAGATTAAATGCTAAACTCTTATGTTTTAACTTATAACTGGCACAGTTCTGATGTGTTCTGCTTTGGTGTCTAAAACAGACTATGATTGAAGGAATGTCTTCTAATTGTTCGTTCAAATCCTCCCCTGTGAGAAGAAGGGGTAGGACAATGCTATCAAGGTTCATGAACTCTCCCAGTAACTGGACTTCTTCTACTACCTGGCTTACCCTTTTAAATGTTAAAATATTCTTGAAATAATATTTTTCAAATAAAATATGTTTCTGGCATCCATCACATTTACATTCCTAGTTTAAAGAAAATCGTTGGAGCCGTTTTCGAGAAAATAGAGAAAAAAAACATTCAGTAAAGTGTACTTTTTTTCAGCACTTTGTATGTGTGGTTGATGTTCCAAGTCTAAAGAAAATCGTCGGAGCCATTTTTAAAAAAATCGCAAAAAAGTAAAAAATCCAACTAGTAAAGTGGTACTTCCGGTTGAGGACTTTGACAGATAACGTACTGTCAGATCCCATGGTGATGCCTAAATGGATATCAAGTTTCAACTTTCTACGGTTTTCGTTTTTGAGCTATGCTGTTCACATACATACATCCCCCCCCCACAGACCATTTGCTAAAAACCACTTTTTTGGACTCAGTTGACCTCAAAACGGATATTTCCGGTGAAAACTCGATATCGAAAATTTGACACGATTACAATACTTCCTCTTAGTAGGAGTAAGAGAAAGTAAAAAAATCATGAGACTGTGTCAGGCGGTTTGTTATAAGCCAACATTTTGCTCACGTTACATTGAGCTTCTTCAGGTGTAGTGTCGTCTTGAATTCCAATGCAACACACTGGCCAATGTTTTTATATTTGGAAAATTTTTCTTTAAGAAAATCTTTTAGAGATTTTTAGGGGTGAGAGGGTGGACATTAAGCATTGATCTAAAAGTCTCATTAAGTTACCGCACACTTCCATAAAATAATAATATAAATTAGAAAGAATTCTGTTGATGAAGGTGATTTTGTTATAATTAGAAAATCGACGAGGTACTATATGAGAAAGTATTGTTTCACGCTAGATGTTGTTCACCCTCAGGAGGAAGAAAACTTATCTCTTACAAAATTTATTTCTTTTATTTCTTTCTATAATGGTCACTTAATGTCATAAATAAATATGTAAATTTGTTAACAGTAAGAATAAAAAAAGAAATAATAATAATAATAATAGAATGCAAGTAGAAAATACAGAGTTGAGAAACTACCCACTGGATAGCACGTCAATAAAGTTTTGTCACTAGATAGGATTTCACGAGACCATTGGCGTTAAGCCCCCGTCTAAGAGGGTGGTTGTATATAGTATAGTATGGGATGACTAGGCGTCGGACTAGAGGGTTTTTGTAGGGATTTGATACAACTGAGATTAGATCGCTTGGTTGACCCCCAAAGTTCAATACCATATTTCCAAATCGATTTGATGAAAGATGGGCATTAGAAAACCTTTGTTTTCAAGTGATTATCGTCTAAGAGCCGTTTTAATTATCTCTAGCAATTGTTCATTTTTACTACCTCTTACTCGTTACATTTTTACTTCCTCTTACTAGAGGAAGTATGGTCGTCTTGACAAACATTTGAAATAGAGTTTTCACGGGAAATACATTTGTTGAGTATGAAAATAGATTTTTTTGTACCTGTATGTGAAGAAAATTCTCAAAAACAAAAAAACGCCAGACCAAGCTCAAACTTAAGATTTCGTTTAGAACCGCATGTAATAATAACAAAGTTTTTTGGCCAAAATTCATCATACAGATGTGCGACATTTACCGAATGGTTTATGCGATATTCTTGAAAAATTGATTTTTTTGGAGGGAAGTTTTTTGGGGGGGGGGGAACAGTAGCTTCAATTTTTCTCTATATAGAATCTATAAAGAATTATTGGTGAAATTCCAAATTTGGAGCAAAACGCTTGACAGGAACTACAATTTTACAATTTATTTTTTTGAATATTTTTTGTTTTGTATTTTTACGTGAAGATTATAACGAATCCACTATAAATGACTATAAGCTTGAAACGCTAACTGCACAGATATAATAACATTTTTACCAAATTAAAAAAATAATTTTAAGTAGTTCTGCCGAATTTGTGCATTCATTTCAAATGTTATATGAGCTTGGTTCAATATTATTGACTCTCTCTTCTGGCTTAAAGTAATCACTTCTGTCTGGGTAATTACCCGTTTCTTATTCCATATCCACAGAAAGATAAACGAGTAGAGTTTAAATAAAAGCTTAGGGTAAAGCTAGGAGAGATGACGCGGTAGGTGAGAAGACGCAGGCTTTACTTCTCTTGTTTGCCACCACGTGGCGTCATGGAAGTTAGTCCAGGAGAAGCGAACGTATTACAAAATTCTTCAGTTATTTTGTGTGTTCATCTGTGTTCTAGGATCATTTATACGCATCAGCGTTGTTTTCATAACGTGAATTTTTATAACGCTTAGTAAATTTTTTTTTTTTTTTTTTTTATATACTATATTAATTGCAATTGAAATGAAAGATTTCCAGCTGTTGTTAAAGTTGGACTCGTAGACATAGTGTTTACCAATTTTCATGATCTCCTACCTATGGTGCGTCATCTATCCTACCCATAGTAGGAGAGACAGCCAAATGTAGTGTATTTGTATTTTGTTTCTGGATTAAATGAGAATGTCTTTATTTTGAAAAATAACATTTTTTTGTAGATAATAGTAGTTGACGTAAGTAAAAAAAGTAGTTGACGTATGTTTTATAAGAATTATCTCTTTAATGTATCTCCTGTATTTTGATACAGGGCATAACGTTGAAATGTGCGTCATCTCTCCTAAATAAAATATATCATCTTATATTATATAATTGTTTAAACAGCTATAGGAGAAATTCTTCACGTGTATTGTACACTAGATTTTTTTTTTTGAGTTATGTGAGGTGAGTGTTATCCACATAAGTTTCTTGTCGATTTAAATTTCAAGGAAGCGTACGGACATTAGAGACTGGAAGAGGAGTGTGCTTGTAATTAACTGGAAGGGAATATTTCTTCATTGAGTGAATCTGCAAGGTGAAGTTGGACATTTGCTCTCTTTCATACTATCGGATATCGCCAAACAAAGATGAAAAGGATGGTTTTAAGTTTAGTTATGTGAACCGTTTAAATAGTATATAGAATAGGGCCTAATATGCTACCTTGAAGGCCGGGTGAGTCATAAAAAATGACCGATTTTGTTTACTTGCACTTTATCCTCTACAGGTAAAAAGGAGCGTTTATATGTTGTTGAACTTTGTCATATTCTTATTTTGCATAAACAAATAGAAAATGAATTTATAAACAAAGTTACCCTGGTTCGCTTTTAGTCTTATCGAAGCATTTTTTTTTAAACAAGATGACGTTAAAATTTGAAATATTAATAATATTACCCCATTATTGGAAAAGAAAGTTTTCAGCCGCCGAAACTAATCTTTTAATGCGGGAATTTGAAGAGGAGGATGCTATTTCTGAACGGAGTGTGTAGGGTGGTTTCAGAAATTTAATACCGGCGACATTAGTATCGAGAGTATAGCCGGATCATGGCGAAAATCATGATTCGATGAATGAAGCTCTGCGGGGTTACGTGGAAGCTGACCCGACCAAAAGTACTCGGGAGTTGGCAGCAGAACTCGAAGTATCCCCCAATCCACCGTAAATCGTGGGCTGCATAAGCTGGGGAATATCGTTCAGCTAGAGTGGTTCCCTATGACCTGACTGCTGAACAAGCTCAGCGGCGAGTCAAAATTTGTTAAAATCTTTTGGAAGAATCTCCAAATGACCATCGGTTTATCAGAAGAATTGTCACGCGATAAAAAGTGGATATATTGGAGAAACCCTAAGACCAACAAACAATGCTTACACTGCAAGCAGCCTGCTCTACCTGTCGCTAAACAGGGTCAATTAAAAAAAAAAGCAATGCTTTCTGTTTTTAGCAGTTATAAAGGCGTAATTCATTATGAGTTCATTCCCAAAGGTCAGTTCCCAAAGTCAAAGATTCGGAACTTTATAGCGAGCAGTTAGAAAGAACGAATGTACGTTGTTTTGGCCCAGCGTTACCCAGGGTTAGTTAACAGAAATAAAGTTTTGTTTCAACGAGATAACGCTCGACCACACACTTCTCGTTACACCAAATAAAAAATTTCAGAATTACAAGGGATTGAGCCTCTCCCCCACCCTGCTCATAGTCCGGACCTAGCACTTCCGATTACCATCTAGTAATCTGGTCATTGCCGCACTATCTTCAAGGAAAAACCTTTAATTCTCTGGACGATGTTCAAAATGGAGTTGCTGAATTCTTCCGTTCAAAACCCAAAGAATGGTATTGCGAAGGAATTCGGCAGCTAGCTTCGAGATGGAAACAAACCATAGAATACAACGGTGTACACTTTGAATATTAAAATAAATTATTAAATAAAATAAAAGTGTTTTTTAAATTTGCAAGAAAAACGGTCATTTTTTATGACTCACCCATATATTGAGAAAACTGGGAATTTAAGTAACGTGTTCATACCCCATAATGCGGATTGTCTATAATCCTTATTCGAAAATAATACAATTCAATCAATGATCTTGTCACTGCAATTAATATCTTTGAAAAACTTATTCAAAAAGATTGATATCATAAATACGACCATTCACTGAAGAAATGAATATAGAATTAGACATAAATAACAAATGATATTTTTTTTTTTTAAATACATTTGAACTATTGATTGGGCTCCAGATTTTCAGTTGTATGTGCCAAAAACCTCATATTATTGGTTTTGCGAACGGTGCCAAACTATATCTTACAACTTTCTATTTATCGGGGTTACAGAACATGCTTCCCATATGGTATCTATTCACCTGGTTATTGTAAGAAAAAATAAAGTGACGTTATTATTTTTTCTTTATATTCTCTTTTAAAACTGAACTAAATAGAATTTCTACTTCTTTTCTTTTGGCTTTTCAATTTAAAATAATAATACAAATTTTACTGTACAATACTGTGAACTTGTTTTATTATTAGGACCCTAATTTGGCTAATGTTTTTTCCCCACCGTTTCTCAACTATATTTTAACTGACACAGCATCCGACGTATGTTATATTTAAATCAACTATTAAATATATATAAAAATTTTGACAATGACTGGGGAGATTTAAAGATAAGTCTACCGAAAGATCTTTTCTAAAATATCATGTTGTTACAGAATTCAATAAAAACAATATAAACTTAATATTTTTGAAATATAAAATGAATACCAAGTCACAGTGGGTTTTTTGTTTCCGTTTAAATGCGCAAAATAGTATAAGTAAAAGTATAGTAAAAGTTCAAATTTTTTTATAATTTTTTATATCTTAATTGATTTTTTTTTGTGTGGAAATTATCATTAAAAATGTGTGTAAAGTAACTAAATTATTATAAAAAATATCTGATGTAAAACATTACATCATTTTCACGTATTTTATTGGCAAGAGTTTTCTAAATAATATTCATAAATCTGGGGAATGAATTTGGTTGAATAACTGTTGAATGAAATTCAATATTTATTCACAAAAACGATTTTGTTTACCTTTAGTTGTGCATTCAATTTTAGTGCACTATTAAATAGTCATATTATGTTCTACTAATGGAATAGAAATACATTATTTTTGCATAAAGCCATAATTGTTTTCAAATCAATTAAGAAAGCAATTAAATCTTAAGAATTTGGAATCTTACGTTCATATAAACGTTTTAAATTATCAATCAAATTTTTGATTCTTTAATGCAAAGAAAAATCGCACCAAGGAAGTCACTGATTAATTTTATTTCTATTTTCAATTATATTTTATATTATATCCAATATTTATTATATTTAAAAATAAAAAAAATTAGATCAATCTACTAATCATTTTGAACATTTATTTCAACATATTCAAATACGAGTATAATGAACATTTTATGCAATTTTTCTCCATGCAACTCAACAGCGCCACTGATCCCATGTCTGTATGTTCCGTACCGTGCTCTGACACGTCTATACGTTCGAGTAAGTTGGCAGATTAAGCAATGAACTCTAGCCAAACCTCCCCCCAACAATTTGTACATAAAACAAAGTCAACTCTTCAGTCCAAGCAATAATCTCAAGCAAGAAACAAGCAAACTAGCAACAAAAGTGTCCAAATCAAGAAATGGCGCGAGCAAGAAGTATCTAAAATCAGTAGGATTCTATATTAAAACAAAAATATCAAAAACAGAAAAATTTTACAATTAATTTCATTAAGGTACCGGAGAAAAATATTGGCAACGAACTATCAATTCAACATTTAGTGTGGCTGCTCAAATACATCGAGATGCTATAAAACACAGCCACTGATCAATCGCGGGGACATAAATATATATAAAACAATAAAAATCTAATAATATGAAACAATATATTCAGATACTGTATAGGTTAAAACCAATAAAGAAATAGATTAGTTACAACCTATCTCGTTGATAATAATGTGCGTATATATATTTAATACACAAGTGCATTAAAATTAATGGCAGTGCAGGTCGGCCGTTATCTCTCGCTGACTACCTACCTACCTTGTTACTATAGAAAGCTAGATACTCTAGCAATTCCTATACACACACACACACACACACACACACACACACGGATACTCCTCGTACACAGGCGACTCTCACACGCACAGTCACCACCGGGATAGGACAATTAAAACTATTTGAATATTATTTGAATTAAAACTATTTGACTATAACTACAATATAATTAATTATACTACAAAATATACCATTAACGCTATAAATTATTATCCCATACAGACACACATACGTATGCAGCAACAAGCCGCAGACCAGAGAACCCCGCAGATCGGTGAGAGGGAAGCTTGGCTTATTTTAGTACAAATCACACTCAGTACAAACTACCT
Organism: Triatoma infestans; assembly: GCA_011037195.1. Lineage (NCBI taxonomy): Eukaryota > Metazoa > Arthropoda > Insecta > Hemiptera > Reduviidae > Triatoma > Triatoma infestans. The sequence goes on along the minus strand of JAAEAF010000285.1, from coordinate 290,455 downwards.
CTGCACACCAGCACTTGCCATTAAATATATATGTACATTAAAATATTTTTTTTTTTTTTATTAATCTCTATAACTATTAATAGATGATTATGGATTATTCCAAAGTAATCAAGGATGATCACTTATTTCTGGAAGTTCATGCTCCATGTTCAGCTCCTTGAATAAATCCGCTGTCTTCCTTGGGATTTGTACCTCTAGAACCTAACCAAAGCCCCTAATTTGATATTGCTTCTCACCATTATAATGGAGTTGTTGAGGAGAGAAATTAGGTTTGATTAAATGAACGAGATATGAAGACACTAATATAATGTAGCTAAGTTTTACACTAACTGCACTGGACTTTATAATGAAAATGATAGAATGAATGGTGTGAGTAAAGATATGACACGATGCGATGTTACTTCTTGGAATTTTTGCTTGCATTCATTGTGCCAGTGTATACCAAGCTCAATGTTTGCAAGGCGATGGCGGTTTTTGTGTGGATTCTATAGGCGTATCCGTCTTTTTTTTATAGCAAATATTGAATCTTGCGGTTCTGCGTTTTGAATATCTCTGAGGGCTGTGGGAATGAGCTTGTGCCTCATAGGCGATAATTTATTAGTATTGAAAGAACGCTTAGCGAAAATTAACAATAGGCTACCTATACAATTGACGGTCAGCAAAAATCTGCCGATGAGGACATCGCTTATCTTTGGAACAAATGTAACATGCCAAATCCCGTGTACATAAGGAATCTTCAAATGATCAACAACCCCATTATACCATGAAATTCTTCTCCTTTAAGTAGGGAATGTCAATTCTCGTATGTTTTCCTCTTTTCCAGGTTTACTTTCTCCGCCTGTTCCGGATCGTTGGAATTGAACCTTATAATAGGATCAATAGTAGGTCGCTTCCAAACAATCCTGTTAAAATTTATTTTAATTACAATTAATTGTTTTACACATTTCCTGCAATAAAATGGTATCCAGTCATTTTTTTCGCATATAATTTAAAAAAAAAAAAATTGTTTGACATAGATTCAAATAAATCGTAAAGAAAAATCATTTCCAAAAATTTTATAAATAATCATCATCATTAATATTAAAAAAAAAAAAATCATGCTTTAAGAAATGATTTAAGCAATCCGAGAGATTAGTGTTTTTTCAAAAATTAATTACGTCATCTCTTTTAAGTGATAATTAGAGCATAAACTGTACTTTTTTTTTTTTATCCACCTACAGGGGATCAACCCATAAAGGCAAAATGAAAGTATTTTATACCTTTTTAATATTTATCTGAATAAAATGAACTTTTATAGAATCAATAAAGTGGTTTGAAAAAAAAAACAATCAGAAATCGTCTAATGTTCAGTAAATAATTCAAGAATTTTTAATGATATAAAATTATAGGAAACCAATCAAAGATATTATACTATAAACTTTTGTATGCTTCCTTTAAAAGTAAATTCTTTGTTTTTGGTGTTTCTTTACGACCGCTGTATTCAATGTTGTAAATTGGATTTTGAGGTTCGGTCATACAAAAGAACTCTTTTTAAATTTCTACCGATGTTTTGGCAAATTTATTGCCTTATTCAGGGTCTGTACAAAGGTTTAAATACAAATCAATAAAAAATAGAAACAACATAAAATATGAATTTAAATTAAATATTTCCAGAATAATTTTTTTTAAAAATAAACTATATAAATAAACTAAATAAAGAGTATGATATATATAGCACATTTAAATTTATTTAAACTATTGTTGTAGAACCGATCAATATTAAACTAAATCACAACTATTACATAATCTAAATCACAACTATTAAAAATATATATAACAGTAAAGTATGGAAATAACTTAGGAAATGTACTTACAAAAATTTTCAGTTAGAATTCCAGTAGTAATTAATCTAGTTTAACCTGTAACATACCATCCACCAAGTGTTACGGACATTGGATGGGTCAAGGTTTATAAAGGGCTAGGAGAGCGGATGAGCTTAGGAAACCGTGTCTTAGTCTGTATGTTGTTTTGGAAATTCCAGGAGATTGTTGTAACTGAGGGATAGGTTTTTGGTATCTGTTCTAAAATTAATAGATAATTTATCTTTTTTAATATGAATCATTTCCAATATATTTCTTTTTTTAATTATTTTTGTTGATGGAGAGAATTTTGGTGTTTTCTATATCAAATTCATGTTTGTATTGTATGCAGTGGTTCGTTATTGCTGTAGTCATGTCAGTCAGTTTTTTAATTTTACAGTCGTATTTAAATTTGCCGAAACGTCGGTAGAAATTTAAAAAGAGTTAATTTTGTATGACCGAACCTCAAAATCCAGTTTACAACAGTAAATTCTATATGAGAAAACAATAAAAGTGGATTAAGAAATATAAATTAGTATATTTTTTTTTGATTGATTGATTAATATATTTTTGACAATTTTATAGTTTTTGTAAATTATTTATTTATTCAACAAATTCGTTATGTATTTGTATGTATATATTTTTAAAAACGTAAATATTTTAATTTTTATTACAATTTTACAATGGCTGGGTGTTAGTATTAGTTTGGCTTCAATGTTAAACTTTGTAATTTTTTTTCTTTAGCGATATATCTAAGAAACCGTACAATTGGTTAAAAATCGATCTATGGGAAATATTTCTTTCATATTTTATTAAATTCCTTAATATTCAAAGTATTTGAAGAGATTGGTTTGATTAAAAAATAACTAAGAGGAATTCTGAAAAATGTTTTACAAATTTTTTTTTCATTCTTGAACGTCATTATTGCAATACTTGGCTTTTTAGAATCTCACTTCTACTATTAAAATCTTATATTAATCTTTCTTCTATAGTTCTTTTATTAAAGAAAGTTCTTCAAACTTTAATGCATTTTTATCCTCGAAAGACAAACTATTTGTTAAAAAAATTAGCAAGCAATAAATTAGTGATTTCTACAATAACTTGCTTTGATTTAATTCTATCAAGGATATATGGGTTCCATGTCAAATTTGTATAAATTATTTAAAATACTACATACAGATAAATATGATAAGCTGGTACTAGACCTTGAGAATAGTTAGGCTAGTTTAGCACTGAAATTAATCAAACTACATCATGTTCACTATTTGGGTTTCAGCCATATAAACGAATCAAATTTAACTAATAGTGTAGTGTGCTAGAAAGATAAGATAATGCATATAAGCATGTCAATAGATCACTCTACAAATATTGATGAATCATCAATCCCTTTTTATATCGTTATTTTTAAGTTAATATCTGTTAGATTTCTTTCACATTATGATAAGTAGTTTTTACTTTTGATAATAGTCAAAAGATATTAAATAAAATAAATATATAAAATATTGCGTGATATCTGAATTATTTTATTATAATTTGTTGGGTAATATTATGTAAATTAAAAAAAGAACTGATTTTATTATATAATTTGTTACATAACCTTATATCAAAAAAAAGTAAAAATATATTTACAGTAGTTTAAGTCCCACACTTTTTTTAAAATTGTGGGAATTTTAAATTTGAATTTGGAACGTAAATCTATCTTTTACATTAAAAGGGGCCTTTTCAAATGTCCTGAATACCAAAACCAGCAAACAGTCATTTAGCTTAACAAAAAGATATAAATAGTTCGATTTTCTTACAAATTCCGGTAGACTTAAATCATTCTTTTCAAAGAGATCCAACTTTGTTTTGGAGATACAGTTAAACGTTGGCGAATCGTCTCACTCAGTACCATCTCTTCTGCCACTTTTACCAAGCCTCTCGTGCAATATATTCCTAGTAATCCTCTTGGGAGACGGCCTTTCTAGACAGCCCAGCTGTCATAGTCTCATTTTTTTTATTTTTTTTATTCTGTATTAAAAAAGAGGGTGGTACTCTGAATGAAATGTACCCGGCCCATGAATCACTTAAATACAAAATATCTCACTCTAAAAGAATTAAACCAGACAGTCATAATATCAATATCAATAAGATCGACAGACATTTCAGAGGACCTTCCCGTCACCAATCAGAGAACACTTGTTAACTTGCTTCTTTATGGAACCATTCGTTTCACCTAACAAATTTGCTTATGAGAATTCAGGGTATCAAAGGTTCTTTATCGGAATAAAGCTATACCGAGACAGCAAACTATGCCTTAATATAATATGCCAGAATAATAGGAAATTTTTTTTTGTGAGTCATCCATTGCTTTCAGATCGTTGAAAAAATTGATGGTCTTATTAGCTTTTTCCAGGAGATCTACATTTCCTTTTTCGACTCCATCTGGTACTTGGAAATTACTTGCTAATTTTCAAGGTATAGCTTCTTTGCAGCCTCCTCAAGTGTAAGTAACATTTTTTAGACAATGCCGCCGCCTCATAATGGCATCAGGATAATATATAGACCTATTTAACCATCTTTTATAGCTCCAGATTTCGTTGGCCAAGACAATACGCAAGGTTTACCTAGTCTTAAGGAAAAGTATTAAATAAAACAAACTGAACAAAAACTTTAACGGAACCAAAGCCAAGAGCCGCTCGGATAGGCGATATTTCTAGGTGGCGTGTGAGCACGCCGCAGATCCCTTCGCCGTTTAGTTCTAGCCTAAGGTATTGGGTTCACTGCTAAATACACCTTCCTACTTTATGACGCTAAGTCAACATCGTTCGCGCCCTCACAGGAATCAAGTCCTGATTTTTTGCAACACAAGCGAGCTGCTTCACTGGCATGGTTAGGGGGCTATGAATGAACCACAATGTTTTCAAAATGAAATTATAAGTAGTTTTTAATAAATTATTATCTTTTTTTTCATGTAACTTGTGGCAAAATAGTAAATTTAATCAGAGACATTTTCCGTGGTAGCCTGCTTCATTTGGTGGTCATCGACCGGTTTCGGGCGTTCACCCATCTTCAGGATGCGTTTTTCAACAGTGTGACAACAGAAACTTGCATAGAGCAAATTCAGTTTACACACTCCTTATTTGTTTTGTTGAGGGGACACAACAACTAAGGTCCTTAACCCCAATTTCGGTGTTATTTAATTCTATGTACTCGAATATTAATTTAAGTTGAAATATTGCATTGTACGAGTATTTAGTTTTATTTATATAATGTATAAAATTCAATTTGCACTATTATTGTTTTTTCTCTATTCTTCTAAAGCTATTATAAAGGTTAGATGTTGAATAATGGTGAAAAGGTCAGTATATGTAGGATGCCATAAACTTAAAATAGATTCTGTTTTATTTTATTTTTGTTACTATTAGAGGTTACATATAGTATTTAGAAATGAAAGAAAATCTTCCTTCCTCGTCACTGTCCTCACAATGAAGGATGATATATACGATATATGATAGATAGATAGATAATAAATAATTAAGTTTATTGAAAGAAAAATAAATAAAAAAATTAAAAAAAAGGATCTTGTATATCAAATTAAATTGTATAGGAATGTACAAACGTCCGTCTGCCTGGTTGACTCCAAGTTATTTACATTTAACAAAGCTAAATAAAATGAAGTAGAAAATAAATAAATACAGAATACAGAAGAAGAACTAAAGCAGAAAACAAAAAATATCTTAATAATTGAATTCTGCAACCAAGAATTGTCAGTAACGCCAACTACTATAACATATCTGTATGAGATTGTGCCCATTTTACATAATGAACAGTTGCCGCTCCGATCTGTACACCATGGTTTAAATGATATATATATATATATATATATATACCTAGCCAACTGATCCGCCCTCTCATTGCCCTCTATTCCCGCATGTCCGGGTATCCAATAGAGACGCACCTTACCCCTCCGAGCCAAAGCATTAAGCCTTCTCCTACATTCTCCCACTAGTTTCGAGCTCCAAGCCCTCAAAGCCCTGACTATCAGTGAAAATTCGCACCTCTTTGATCTCTCCCTGCCACTCCCCCATAAGGCGGCAGCATTCAATAATGCCCACCACCTCGGACTGGAAGACAGTAGCCCGTAATGCCACATGTCTACGAACACATTATGTATGTATCTTCGTCAATAGCCCTATTCCGAACACTACTTATTTTCTCCACTTACTTTCTTTTCTCTCTTACACTTACAGCAATAAGAGAAAGTGAAAAAGTGTAAACTTCACATCTAACATTACATCATCAAACATCAAAAAATATTATCTAAATTCTTCTTAGAGAGTTTTGATTTTTTACGCTCTTTCCTATTACATTAAGAAGTCATATATGTGCAGGCTTCGTGTAATACAATTATGGTATTTGTTTTTTGTTTTTTTCCTTAAGAACGAGATTGGATATTCGTCACTACTTTTACATAATCTAAATATGTGATTGAAAATAACCATTTCTTAGAGAAAATAAATATTTTATATTATTTTTCTATCGGTGAAATTGAATTTTGGGAGGTTTCCAAAAAAGTCCATTGTGATGCGGATAACGAAAATATGGAATTTGGAAAATAAGATAAACAAACAAAAAATAGATCGAGAGAAAAATGTTGAAAAGATATTTTAAGTGAAATCTCATAATGGGGAAGTAGTTTAAAGGAAAAGAAAAATGGGAATTCAAATTTAGGGATTCATCAAACACATACAAGATCCACAATAACCATGTCACCTCACTGGTGCGAGAGGAGGTTTCGATTAATACGATAGAATGTCACAACATAAATAATACTGGAGGGTATTATATTTAGTAGTTGCCACGGTTGTGCGATTACCAGAATCATAGAAAATAAAAATAAAAACAACGTGATCTATTGAGCCAGGGGATTAGTTTTCTTTTTTAATCATCTATGGAGAAGAACCAGTCCTTACGCTATCCAAAGCCTTCTGGATCCAATTTAGTATCAAAATTCAGAGCCTTCTCAGTGCACTGCTGGCTTCCGGGCAGTGTTTTCTCGTAATAATAGTCCTTTGCGCTCAAAACCTTTCACATTATTATGAGCTAATCCTACTCTTGTAAAATACCTTAATAATAATCAATGTCTTAAAATTGCTTGAACAGACGTATTTCACAACAATTATTATTTTAATTTGAGATGCGTCAATGATTATGGTCATTGGCACGCAGAGCCGGCCTCCGGATACTGTTCTCTCATTACAGGCAACACTGTCCATCTCCGGACAGTCAGCTGTGAAGGCTCGTAGATTGCCAAATAGATACGTATTTTCTTTGGTGCTTCGGTATCGAGTTCTATTGGTATTGATTCTGCTTTAGGGAGTATAATCGAAACAAGTATTATATCTCTGTTTAATTAAATGGGAAGGGAATAGCTAAGTGATTAGCGTACTGGACTTCCACGCAGAGGACCCGTATTCGAGTCTAGCTGTGTTACCCTTAGATTTTTTTCTTCCTAGGAGCCTCTACAGCTCACCGTCCGGTGATGGACAGTGTTGTCTGTAACGAGAGAACACTGTGCGGAGGCCGGCAGTGCACTGAAAAGGTTCCGGGCGCCAATGACCATAGATGTTGACACACCTTAAATTAAAAAAAAAAAATTAAAAGCCACAAAAAAGTAATGGAAATAAATGACCATGTGACTACTTCCCTTATTAAAATAATCGCTATCTGCCATGCGTTTTATCCTCATTGGCAGTTGGGGTTTTCTTTTAATCGCTAACTAATATAAATCCTACTGTCATGCTGTTGTTGTTGTGGTTAGATCCCCGCAGAGGTGGAAGCCATTTACCGTGAAGACCGGCGAACGCTCGAAAACGTTCGATGACCAAAAAATGAAGCAAGCTTTCAGGGTGAAAAAAAAATGTTTAAACTTTTATCTTAAAACTGATAAAACAAATCTTCTCTCAGCAACATACTAAACATTTAAATTGTGTCAATAAAACAAAAACGGATATTATCAAATAAAAAAAATGTAATATTACTTTTTTAATATGAAATTTTTTAATATAAAATCTAATATTTCTATGAAGTTTATATAATCGGAAGTAATATTGGCCTAGATTTAACAGCGGACCTTTCCAGATACAGATATCTAGTGAGGATAGAATGATATTGATTTTTCAAGAACTTGACCGTTGCTGTCACTTGTTAGTAGAAAACCTGAGGGACTTATTGCAATAAATTATTACCAAATAAATGGTTAATACACTACAAGATATCTGTATCGCCAATTTTATGAATAATATTATATGCATATATTAGCCATACATGAGCGTACATATGTATTACGTATTATTTGAATAAAATTATTTATGAGACAGGTTTATTATTAATCTTTATATCAAAATAGGCCATCTCTTTTATTTTATATTAAATAGTTTTAACTATTTACTCTCTGTTATTTTATATTAAAGAGATTTCTATTTTAATATATTTTTTTTCTTTTATTACGCTATAAAAAGTTTTGATTTATTTATTTATTCTTTAATTTACTGACCTTAGAATCCATACTAGACACAAATTGCTCGAACTAAATAAACAGTTCAGATACCATTGAAGACTACTCAGACAGACGATTAATATTTAATTACAAAATAAAAGACTAAACTACCTGGAATTATTGCGGGGCCATTCAATAAACTTTAATTGAATTAAGGGGTCAAACAAACGTTCCAATTCCTACCGAATCCCTAGTTCTTCCGTCCAAATCCAAGAAAAATTGTCAACGCTAACTAACCAACTCACTTATCCATTGTGACCTAAATATTATTTACATAAACGATGTAATAGGATCCGAAGAGAGGGATCCAAAGCAGAGAGAGTCTCACTCACTAGTTTAGGCCACACTAGAGTGGGAGAAACTGTTTAAATATAGCTGTGTCAGCCATAGGAGGGAGCCTACCAACAGTCTTGCAGCAGAGTTCATACAGCTGTCACAACGCGTCATCAACCTTTCTCTTTACCTCTCACTAGCATTTTATATATTTTAGTGTAAAGTCCAGGCGGTTTGTGCTACTTTTCGAGTATACAGTGTCCACCCATAATTCTAGTTTATTTATCTATACAATCCATTTTTCTCCTTCAGAAACCCATTATAACGATCTAGCCAAAATTTTTCCTTAATTCTTCTATTCTCTCTACTTATCCTGTCCCTTGAAGGTATCAGCTCTCCACAAACGCTATTCCTGACAATCCACGTAGATGGCTGAAGAGAAGAAGACCTAGTGCCCACTAACAAGAAAAAAGTCTAAGTTACAATACATTTTTTGCACACAATAATTTTACATAATAGTAACTGATTAAAGAAAATATTAATGAAACAATTACTGTTAGAATAACCGTATCAGGCTCATTAAGGAATAAAACATATTTATCCTAAATAAATAAGGGGTCGACATTTTGTCGACCCGACAAAAATACGAACGTCAAATTTGGTGTAAAGCATGGCAGAAAAAAAAAATCACAACAAAACATTCGTAGAACAGCTAATTTAATAAACAATAAACATTTAGTTTTACAACAAAATAAAAATAAAAGCCCCCCCTCGCAGACGAATGCTTTTTATTGTGTTTATGACAAATTGTATCAGTCTTCTTTTTATACAAATAAAGTATATTATTATTATTATTTTAATTTAAGAAGCGTCAACATTTATGGTCATTGGCAGCTGAGTCTTCACTGTACACTGCCTGCCTCTGGACAGTTTACTCTCATGACAAGCAAAACTCCGGAGAATCAGATATGGCAGGCTCCTAGGAAAAAAAAAAAATCTGTGGGTAACACTGGACTTGAACCTACGCGTGGCAGACCAGCATGCTACCACTTATTATTATTATTATTATTATTTTTTTTTTTTATTTTATTGTTATTTATATTTGGGGGGGGGGGCGCATCAACTACTATGGTTATTAGCGCCTCCAAATCATTATTTACTTTCTCTTACTAAAGCCGCTCGATCTGGGATGACACATGCTGCTAACCTAATTGGCTTCTTGTCCAACACCTTATTGAACAAGGCGAGGTAGAGCTCTAGGTCTTGAATCTTTCCACACGTCCCCACTTATATCATCAATCTAGTCGGCGAGGGGGAGTGTGGATTTATTGTTGTGCCAACCCTCTAACTACCACAAGTAATTTGAGTAAAATTTACGATGATTAAAAGTACTTTGGGTGCCATGTTGCATCAATATTTTCATTTTTATGTCATAATGTACACTTTAGCTACATAATCTATTTTGAGGAGGCTATTTACTATAAAAATAGTTGGGGTCTGCAGTATTTTTTAATAAATGTTCCTGCACCCCCTAAAATGGATTAATCCTAAAATGAACTTAAACCTAATGGGGTTAAAATACTTTTACAAAAATTTCTTTTAACCCCAAGATAAAAAACATTATGTAAACATTCACACTAAAGTTCATGCCATAAATACATTTACGCTAGTAAATACATTCACGGCAATAAGTACATTGACGCCAATATTATTATTATTATTATTCATATTTTTTCTCGGCTAATGCTGGCATTTTTATTTTTAATAAAGGTGCGGGTTGTACCAAGCATACTTTCATTGATTATTTAAGAATAGTCGTACAATGCGGCAAGTATCCAAAATGACGGACTTTTGAATATAAGTGGTTAATTTGGGCCGAATTCCAGTTGTGGAAATGACAAGAGGTACGACCGCGACTCTCTCTGCCCTCCATATTCTTGTAATTTCTTCCCCAAGCTCGGCATACTTTCTTTGCTTCTCCTCAACAGTTTTACTTAAATTATGTGTGTTAGGCACAACGATCTCTATTAATTTTACATTTTTTCTTAATTTGTCTTCAAAGATGACATCTGGCCTGTTATGACTAATATTCCTGTTAGTTATAACAGATCTGTCATAATATAGGCGGTATATACTGCCCTCCAGCACTGGAGATGGAATATACTTATAATATGGTGCAGCCATATTAGAAACCACATCTAATCGCCAATTCTCGATGAACAATTCTAGCGACATTGTTGTGACGCTTAGTGTATTCATTGGGGGCCAAAACCGAACATTCACTAACAACATGGTGAATAGTTTTCAGGTTTTTCGCGGCACCGTCTGCAGACATCATCTGTCACTGCAGCGTCCTCAATAATATGCCTTTTATAATATTTGGTGCCAATGATCTGGGTCTTGAATGGCCATCATGAATCCAACTGTTTCCGGGAAAAGTTCGCCGTTCCTAAGCCTGGCGTTCGACGCTGATTTGTCGACATTCGGCCGCTTAAGGTCATATGCAAACTTTCCGTGCAATGGTTTGGCTATCCATGTTCTTACCGTTTCTGGCACATCCTGGCGCTTGAGGCGATCGGTCACTCAGATTTAGTGGCGTCCATTGAAAATCCAAACCGCAAACCACTCTATGAAGATATGAATCATCGCATCTGTCAAAGAAATATCTTCTCAGTGAGCATATTTGACTATTGTACTGATCTATTATGCTCACGATCCCCGCACCACCTTCTGCCGTTGGGAGAGTGAGGCGTTCAACACAAGAGTTCCGATGATGCATTCTGTATTTCATCATTTCTGTCCTTACTCCTCTTTCAAGTCCTTCTAAATCCGTTTTTGGACCAAGAAATAATTCCAAAGGAATAAGACAGCGTGGGAATGACATAAGAGTTGATTGCCCGTACCTATTTCTAAAGTTATTATTATTAAGTTTTAAGTCAACTCTTTATATGATAGCTCAAGTTACTGACAATGGAGGAGAATCCGAAACTGGTCAGGAACAACAACAAAATAAGCATGCTACGGCGCAAAGCATGTAAATTTTCCCAAATTCAAACAATATTTACATTGACACATCATAATGGAAGTAAGTATGGTTGATGAATGGCTAAATCAGAATACGCACTTGAACGTATTTTGTATACTTTGTGAGGACAGAAGTGATACTAGACGGAAGAATAAAAGTGATACTAGACGGAGAACAAAACATGGAGGAAACTTACGTACCCAAACTGAAAGAGGAGTTCGGCGTAACGTTTTATGAACGATACGTGGACGATTTATTCCTCATATTGCAAAACGACATAGACGTAGACAAAATAGTACATTACCTTAACAACATAAACAAGAAAATAAAATTCACATACGAAAAAGAAACGAACAACACCCTCAACTTCTTGGACATGAAACTCACAAGAACCGACCATAAAATAGAGTACGGAATATACAGAAAAGCAACTACATCGGATGCTATCATACCGCACAATTCCAACCACCCCACCCAACACAAACTAGCTGCACTTAGACACCTAACGAACAGACTTAAATACACACCCCTCACACCCGCGAACCACACACAAGAATTGCAGACAATCTACAAAATAGCTGAAAACAATGGGTACAATACAAACATCGTTAATAAACTCCTCAAAAACGAACCACACCACCGAAATAGGACTGACAAAAAAACAGCAGACAAATTCGCCACATTCACATATATTGGAAGCCACACGTACAAACTCACAAATTTTTTCAAAAAACTGGGCATTAAGACATCCTTCCGGACAAACAACAAATTAGGCAAAAAACTCCGCACTCGTACCGAGTTCACTGACGTGTATGACAGCAGTGGGGTCTACGAGTTGAAGTGCCCGGACTGTGACAACATTTACGTGGGGCAGACCGGCAGAAAAATCAAGGAACGATTTACCGAACACATCAGATCATACAAATACGACAAAGTTGACTCAAATTACGCCAATCACCTAAAAACTAACAAACACAAACCCGATGACATAACGACCACGATGAAACTAATACACTCTGGCCACAAAGGACGACGACTTGACATAGTAGAACAACTCGAAATATATAAACGAAAAACACAAAACTTAATAAATGAACAGACAAAATTTGCTAGTGAACCATTATTCAGAACACTCTTCCCACAATAGCAACAGAAACACAATTACACACGCAACAAATAGTTCTTAAATAGATTTTAAGTTTAGGTTTAGTTTTAAATCTACTATGTACATATAACTTTACTAGTTTAGATGTATATATATTTAAAATTAAAAAAAAAAAAAAAAGTGCGTATTTGGATGATGTATGTGAGTGATGATGTGACATGGTTTGTGGGATGCACAATAAAAAACTTAATTATATAAGAAAACATAATTAGGTATACATGCTTGCGAGGATGTGAGGGTTGCGTGAAAAAAGTGAAAGAATGACTGGATTTTCTTAATTCTTTGGAACTGGAAAAACTTAATTTAATTATATAAAAAATCGTTCAGTTTTAAATGAATGAATGAATTTTAAAATGTTAGTTTAATCGTTGTTTAATTTTATTTAGATTTATTTTGTGTATCCTATTTTTTATTTTTTGTATATTCTTAATATTTTGGTTAGTTAATTGTGAAGTAAGTCTCCCTCCAACAACAGAGTTTAAAGATTAGACCCCCGCGTCCACTGTAAGAAAAGAATTTGCCCTTTAACAACCCAAACACGTGTTTTCCCACCCATCTGGCCACATCCCTTTACCTAGTTTAAGAGTTTAGTATTTTAAAAACACACCTCAGTTAGTGTGAAACTAAGTCTCTGTACGAGTCTGTGTTGGCACACTGTCTGAAAAACGCATCCTGAAGATGGGCGAACGCCCGAAACCGGTCGATGACCACAAAATGAAGCAGGCTACCACGGAAAATGTCTCTGATGCTTTCCAGCTCTGCGGAACCAACCACCACAACAAATGATGATGTTGGTAGTGTGATATATGTAGAATGGAAGCATTGGCTGATGAGTTTTTGTGACTAGATAGCTTTCCTCAGAAAAGTGGGTTTATTAAAATTTAGATTCTTTTATTGATATAACAACAAAGACAACAACCTTCTAGTTTCTAGAATTAAAAATTTAAAGAAAATTCGTTATTTATAAATGTGTAAAATGCTTTAAGAGAAATTCGTGTGAACGTTCCATACCAGAGTTTTTTTTTTTTTTTTGTAAAGAACGATGGCTTTTCCAATCAACATATTTCAATTTGTCGAAGTTCTATAGAATTTTTCCTTAAATTGGAAATTCCATACATGTTATCCGTCGTAATAAAAAAAAAAAAAAAATGATCAGAAAAAGTATGAAAGCATTGATTGACTGGTTAGTGAAGTTACTGGAGCTGGTGACAATGATACGAGAAAGAATTCTCCTTTGACTAAATCAAGTTTTTTTTTGAAAAGTTTCTTAGCTTTTTTTTTTTTTATTATTGAATTTCTTCTGGAAAATAGATTTAAAAAATTGAATATAGAAATAGGATTTTAATTTTCTTTGGACTAAAAAAAAATATATATTTTTTTTTTTAAATATGAAAACATATTTAATTCTACATATTTTGAACGTTCACAAAGTGCTTGGAGAATGCATTGATCAAATGACATACGTATATGAATTATAATATGCAAATGTGTTTTATAAATAATAAGTAGACATATTAAGTGGTTCAGGGAATTCCAGTTCTATTATAGTGGAAGCTTATTAAGCGAGACATCCATTGGTGAATTCTCTAGATACTGGAAGTCTGAATTCTCTAGATCACATGGCAGTGATTTCATTTAAAGTGACAAAGATCCTGGTATTATGCACCAGGATCAACACTTGGGAATAATGGTGTTTAAGAAAGCAAAAATTGTTAAATTTGTCTGTCAAGAGGGATTTGAGAAGAGTCATACTTTAACCTAAAAACGGACCGTTAACAATTGAAAGAAGGACTTTAGATTGGTGAAGGATTAGATTTTTTGGATGTTAGAATCATTTTTAGAATCCCTCAATTTAGATCTTTGGTCCAAATACATGTCAAATTAGATTTTTGTAGATGGATTTCTGCTTTGCTTGCTAGCTTTCTCAGCTTTCTTCCTATATTTTCAATGTATGTGTCAGAACGGAGTCCAGTGCTCTTTTAGGAACCTAGTGCATGCACGTTCTTGAAAAGGTTAGTGTTATGAATAAGCTAGGATGTCTGTTTGTTTTTTTTTCGCTAATACTTTTATTTCTCAAATTTAGACTGTACTCTTAAATATCTCACTGTTTCCAAAATAGCAAGGTTTAGGGCACTTGCTTTGCAAATATTTTTAACGTTGTCAGAAATTCTAAGCTTACTGAGAGACGCTTAACATCATAGCAAACAAACACTTAACTTTCATAAAATCAATATTGTAATATTTAAAATAAAAATGCTAGATATTAAATTTGACCAGCTTCATGGAAAATCACAAAAATTTGAAACCATTTCATTTTACAAATTTTACCAATTTCTAATGAAACTTTCGTGCCGAAACCCTTAGTGATACTCAAGGAAAAATAAGTTTGAGCTTTCTATCATATTTTACTATTATTTTTGTTAGACTTGGATATTCATAATCATAAGGAACAAGAAGACACATATATACACACGTTTACACAGACACACACAGACACCTAAATTTTCAATTCAATTCTCCGAATTATTCATTGTCCATTTATGGAAATTTGACGAGCAAGAAATGGAGATTTGAGAGAGATTATGAGATTACGATTGGCAGTATAGGGGATGATAACCTCACGAGGCCAACGGAGTCGGGCAGCGGTATTATTCGCTGCTATTCAGATGGCTCTAGGCAGGAGGGTACTTGCCTGTCGGGGGCGGGAGCATGGTTTTAGGAGTTGGATAGAGGGAGTTCGGTGGCCTTGGGTAGTTTGGCCACTGTTTCCAGTCTGAGGTGGTGGGCATCATTGAATGCTGCCACCTTGTGGGGGAGTGGCTATGAGAGTTTAAGGAGGTGCGGATCTTCTCTGATAGTCAAGCCGCACTAAGGGCTTTGAGTAAGCCGTGGTGGAGTTCGAAATTAGTGGGAGAATGTAGGAGAAGGCTTAACGCTTTGGCTCGGAGGGGTAAGGTGCATCTCTATTGGATACCCGGACATGCGGGAATAGAGGGCAATGAGAGGGCGGATCGGCTGGCCAGGGAGGGATCGTCATTGCCATTTTATGGTCCTGAACCAGCCCTGGCCGTTACAAAGACGTTTCGCGACAAACAGATTAGACTTTGGGAGACGAGAGCTTTAGAGAAACGCTGGGGGGACACGCAGGGGTGCCTCCAAGCTAAAAGATTTATAAAGGCAAGCAAGCAGGGAATTTCGGAGTATCTCCTGTCTCTTAGTAGGACGGGTTTGAGAACCTTGGTAGGGATAGTGACTGGACACACTTGGGTGTCCAGTCACTTGTTTAACATAGGGAGGACACGGAGTCCCATTTGTCAGAATTGTGATGACGGAGTTAGGGAAACGGTGTTTCACTACCTATGTCAGTGTCCCCGTTTCGCCGGAACTAGGTTTCGTATATTTGGGAGGACACCACTCTCTCAGGATTGCCTGGGCGAGTTGGAGTTTGGGGATATCTTGAGATATTGCAGATTAACCGGCAAGTTACCGGGGGAGACTAATTAAGGGGTTACGGGGGTTATCGGGGGGATAAGAGCCACATAGGCTTAGGTCCCGCGCCTTTTGGGCACCCGTTTTGATAATAATAATAATAATATGGAAATTTTCCGCCATCAAAATGATTCTTAAACCCAAAAACCACCTTCTTGATTAAATGTTTTTACCACTTCATAGAATCAATCATTACTAATCACCAATTTAAACTTTCACTCCTTTATTAAACAAACTCGAAACAGCCATCGTCTCCTTCCTTGAGTACAGCCATTATTGCCCAAGTACCTTTTTAGACATTGAACAAGCCTTTGTTAGGATATGACATGCAGGTCTATTGACAAAACTCAAAAACATCCTCTCAAATTAGCTATTATCTCATTCTAAAATCTTTCCTTACAGATTGTTTTTTTTTACAAGTCTGAATGCATCTCATTCTCCTCCACTTACCCAATCTACGCAGTAGTTCCTCAAGGAAGTATTATTGCACTTCTTTTCTCTACTTAATATACACAGCATATACAAACATATACATATCCAAACACCTTAATTTACACATCCGCTGGTGATACAGCAATTCTCTTCCCGAACTTGAATCCTTTCGAAGTTTCGTGTCCTCTTCTGCTCATCTTAAATCCCTCGAGTCTTGGGTTTTAAAATGGAAAATTAAAGTAAACATAGATAAATGCAAATATGTAGCTATTACATTGAATCGCCAAACTTTTCTTCCAATTTAAGTCAATGAAGCTAGCAAAACAGAAATCCATCAACAAAAATCTAATTTGACATGTACTTGGACCAAAGATCTTAATCTGGGGATTCTAAAAATGATTCTAACATCCAAAAAATCTAATCCTTCACCAATCTAAAGTCCTTCTTTCCATTGTTAACGGTCCGTTTTTAGGTTAAAGTATAACTCTTCTCAAATCCCTCTTGACAGACAAATTTAATAATTTTTGCTTTCTTAAACACCATTATTCCCAAGTGTTGATCCTGGTGCATAATACCAGGATCTTTGTCACTTTAAATGAAATCACTGCCATGTGATCTAGAGAATTCAGACTTCCAGTATCTAGAGAATTCACCAATGGATGTCTCGCTTAATAAGCTTCCACTATAATAGAACTAGAATTCCCTGAACACATAATATGTCTACCTTATTATTTATAAAATACATTTGCATATTATAATTCATGGAACACCCATTTGGCCAGCCGACCATGTGTGTTATCTTGGACTATTCTTGGATAAGAGCCTGACATGCAATCCACCACAGGATTCAAAATACGTTTTAGAGCTTTCTCCATACTGCTCGGTAACCGGTCAAAATAGTCGCTCTTCAACAAAAGACTTCTTTATATCTCTTTACTGAGTCCACTATAAACTTACGGACTGTCACTCCTTCGGATCTGCTAAGCATTCTAATCTGAACCGCATTCAAACCATCTAATCCAAAATCTTATACTTTATTACCTATCAGTCCCTTCTACGGATCCAACCTTACTCTGGACACAGATTTTTCGTTACTATTCTAGCAAAAAAACATTTTTAACAGATATAACTATTTATAAACTCCAATTACACTGTAATCATTTAGCTCATGCTCTTGCCTCACATTCCCTTCCTGGCACGGCAACCTCATAAATAATTAACGGTAATCATCGCTGGGTGACTACCACTCAAATACATACGTCATTGCATATTATATCAGCTTATAATACTTATTGTACAATTTTCTCAGTCTTAAATTTCAAATAAAAAAATGAAAAAAATAAAAAATTGTTTGGGTTACAACATTTTTTTCAATTTACAATGCTAAGATAAAGTAAAAATTATATTACTGTATTTACGTTAAATAAATACACTATCACAAAACATTGAATTATATTGTTTATTTTATTTGATTCAATAAAGGTGTTTGCTTCTTTATTTACTTTATTGATATTTCTCATTTCCTTCTTTTTTTTTTTTGTATTTCCTGTTATTGTCTCTGAATCGTTGAAACTTCTTTTCTAAACGATAATTCAGTGAATTTATATTTTGTCCGTTATATCTCTTTTTTTTTTCATTGTTTTTTTTATTTTTACCATTTTCATTTTTTAATATTTGCTAAATTACCTATTTTATATATGTAGATGCATGCATACACATGCTTTTTCCTGCCAATTGTACCTTACGACCAAAGAAATACATCTCTAATGGTGGGGGCCAGTTCGAGCAAGATCTGTAATTAATGAGTGATAAAATTTATAATAAAATAGTACTTTTCTTCTTATTCAATCAAAAAAACCGTTATAATATCATTTTGAAATTTCTTATAGGAATCATGTTTTCGTTCATAACTTGTAAAATATCACTCAAAGAAAAAAAAGCGTTCAAGTAAATTTTTCTTACAAAAAAATAGAGGAATCTAATTTCTTAAATAAAAACCACACCTCCACATTTGAAAAAATGAAGGTGGTGCCTGTATCTCTTCGCTTCTGGAAGCATCAAAACAAATTTGCAAATTAAATTTGGTTTTCTAACAAAAAAATTTACGGGGGACACGTATTTTTTTTTAGTTTTTTTTCTAGCTATCTTAGTTTCCGAGAAAAAGTCGTTATCCATATACCTTGAGACCCCCAGTATATATATATCTAAAGATCTGTTACTGGTTTAGATACTCCATCGGATCCGATAAAAAAGGATTCGATCCACATTTCAGTTTTTTGCAATTATCTTGAAAATAACTTTAACGATTTTCAGGTTTTTTTATTACTCATATATTCCATCATCTGGGAAAATGTTTTTGAGGTTTATGTGGGAAACGGTCACCTCAGGCTTCTATTTGAAGTGCTATTTCAATATACTGTTATGATTCTAATTTCTATTGAATATAGAAAAACAATTAAATAATTTAAAAAAAATAATAATAAGAATAATTTGAAGAAATCTCGAAATATAACCGGAAGTACAATTTTGTAGAAAGGGTTTTTCAGTTTTTTTGAGCTTTTGTTATAAAAGCCTCCATAGGTTTTTTATTTTATAATTCATAAGCTAATTTAAAAATATACATTTATTTGAAACATTTTTTCCGGGGAAACTTTATTTTAAGGCTATTAGGGGTTTACTGACTGAGACCTTAGATTCCTTCTGTCATTACCATATCAATGTAAGTAGATAAGCGTAAACATAAGTAAAAATTTTGACTTTTAATCATTATTTGTTATTCAGACCTAAGAGAATTAAACTATAAGAAAATCATTGGAATATTTTATATTTTTATGTTACATCTAGTCTTTGTGAAGTATCACAATTGTGTATGTGTATGTGTATGTGTTTGTGTATATAACTTTATAGATGTGAGATTATGCTATTGACATAGAGTTCGCCCTGTGCAGCTGAAGCAGTAGTACAAAGAACCAGCTCTGCAAGCCATATTTGTCATAAAAAGGCAGCAGGTGATTGAATGTTGAAAATGATACAGAGCAGACGTCTATTTGTGTTTATATTTTACGATTTACTTTATGACCTATGTAGTGGTAATTCTGACTCAAATTCGGGCGCCAGTTAGGAAAATAATACCTCGTAAAAAATTTACGCCATTTCTAGAAGGCCCTAATTAAGTATTTTCTTTTCTTAGGAATTTCAACAAAACAAGATACACCAAAATTCTTTTACCAGTCTGGTTTACTCTTTACTCTAGTCAGACATACATTTAATTCTTATACAGATAAAATTTTAAGCAATACAAGTGAATTAGATGGTAAGCTTATACCGTTACGATATAGAAAGTTACAAATAGTGATTCACTTACTACACTATTTCTCGTCGGTGGCCACCTATTCTTTCAGGATAACTCTCTTTAATTTGTAACTTTTCCTATCACCATAACTCTCACCGCGCGATACGGAAAATCAGTTTACTGATACTTGAACAAATTTTTGCTCACGGCAACGAAAAACATGGGGGGTACTTCTCTAGTCAACTAACAGCTCAGACTAGACTCTTTCGTTATTGCTTTTATGGAACCTTTTCCAAACTAGGTCAAAGTCCCCTTTTTGTAATTTTAGCTAGCCTGTAAGTCTTCTAATTAGGCAGCTTGCGCTACCTGTTGAGTAACATTGGTACTACTCTTCTGTCTTTATAACATCACGTTATAACTTACTAGAAAAACCCTATAGCGCAACAGCCCATGAAGGGGTAAGGCTTGCCAGACAGCGTTTTGAATAGGAGGGCGTGTGGTAAGCACGCCGCAGTACCCACGCCGTTTAGTTCCAGCCTTCGCTACCTAGGGCGCTACTAACTGTAACTTCCCACTTTTTATCACGATGCTGAGTCAACACCAAGTCGGGAATCGAACCTTGAATTCTCGCACGAAAGGCGAGTGCGCTAGCCTCTAGACCAACGTGCGAGCACATTTACTTACTAAGAGAGTAAAAAAATGTGGACAATATGGTGTCCAAGCGAAGAATGAATGATGTTAGCAGCGTGATGAATGTAGAATGGTCGAGTTGGCTGATGATGTGATGATGTGGCCTTAAGCAGAATGTGACTAGTTAGCACTCTTGCTTGTTATCTGGTGAACCTTTCATTCTTGTGACTTGTTAACTCCTTAAAGTTCATTTGGCAACTGATGGTTAAACCCTCCTCAGATAGTCTGCTTTTTATTCAGTTTCTCCTAGTACTACGTAAGAAGCTAGAGATTGCTTCTAGATGGATGATCAGCTGTCCAAAATTAAGCTTATTCGCCAAAACATTGCAGTGGTCCGTGACAAAAGGATGCAATGCGTATTGAAGTACACTTGGAGGCAAGATAGTGTCGTTTGGTGTGCGGCTGGTATTGAAACCATGGAGCCTAGCATTTATATGGCGAATTTGTTGGCTTGTTTTTCGGAATGCCACTATAACTGTCGTTCATGATGCTAGGCTGGAATGCTGGGTTTACTCATTTGCTTTAAGAATTTGCTGTTGAACATAAACCATTTTTTTGATATATTGCAACTTTCCAGGGATTGTTTCCAGTGATCATTTGAAAGATGCTGCCTTTCTATCTTTCTAATTATGTTGAGTTCGGAAGGTAAAATAGAAAAAAGTATATATTAAAAGTATTTTTTAAACAATGGTATCAGTTTCTTGTTCCTTCCATTAGAAATTAATTTCTGAAACCTTTTCTCTTTGATTGGATGGAAATCATTCTCTTTTTCTATTGACCATTTCGTTCTAAAAATTTTCTTTTCATTTAATACAAAATTAGTTCAATAAAATTTAATTGCGCAATCGGTGTGATTGAAATTGTGCATTCAATGCTTGTTTAATTAAACTGTTCAACTTTAAACCGGCTTTCTTCAAAAATAAAAAACCCCACAGATAGTTTATACTAGTTATAAAAAGATTGTAAATAAAACTACTAGAAAATTCTAGTTGCTAGAAATCCTTTTTTATTATAATAGCTGATTTTTTTTTCCATTCTCAACAATAGTTTAATCTATTTTATTAACATATAAAATTTTTTTTATATCTACAAGAGAAAATGCAATCTGAAAATCTGCTTCGACTAGTTCTAGTTGATTTCTGTGTCTGACACATGTCCTCTTCAATTTGATTAAAAAAAAACATCAATTCTTTTAGAATATTTTTGAACAGGATCATTTTACAAACATCACAATATTTTAAAAAAATCTGTTATTATCTTCTTTTTTAAAAAGAAATAAAAAATAAAAAGAAGAGGACTTCAGAATAATGAAATCACTATGTATGCTGAAGATTTAAATTGTTTTAACAAATTAAACTTTCTCTATATTTAAATTGTTTTAGCAACTTAAACCTAACTCTATACACTTTCCTAACCTAGAAAAACAAATGTAATTTCTGTAGAGTTGTAAAAAAAAAAGGAAATTGTTGAAAATTTAAAAAAAAAATAAACAATAGAAATTGAGTTTTAACAGTATTTGAGATCTCTGAAGTATGAAAAGTATGTTTTTAGGAATGTGTTTGTGTATATGAACCAAGTCTAGATCGAAAATCATAGGAAGCTCAGCTTGATATTCCGTCGTGGTAGATGTGAGAGGGGCGAGAAGTAAAGAGATAATTTAGAAGGAATGTTGAGAATTAAACTTGGAGGTGTACTGAACACTCTTATTAATAAAAAAAAACCTCTATGTCGCAACAGCCCATCAAGGCTTGCCAGACGGCGATTTGAATAGGGGGGGCTGTAGTGAGCATGCCGCTGTTCCCACCCTGTTCGCTACCAAGGCTCTACTAACTGTAGCTTCCCATTTTTCATCACGATGCTGGGTCAACATCGACTTTGCCTTCACGGGAATCGAACCCTGAATTCTCGCACGAAAGGCGGAGTGCGCTAGCTACTAGACCAACGCGTGAGGACATTATTATTAAATAGAAACACAATAACTGCAAGGAGCTTTACACTTGTAAGATATTGAGAATGAGGTAGCGAGAGAGTAATTAAGAGAGAGAAAGTCTGGCTGAAAATAGAAAGTACGTAGAATGATGCTGAATGATTGGTGTTGATTCTTTCTAAAAACTCTTCTAAATACATATGGAATATGTAATGGAATTCTTCATCCCTAGTTTGGGAATAACTAACGATTCGAATGCTTGGTTTTTTAGATCCTCATGAATCTTAATGATTCTAAAGATTCGTAACCCATTACATCCGTCTTGGTACTTCCATCGCATCAGACATGAGGTTTTATCAAAATCTACCAACTGGAATTACGACTTCACTGTTTCTTTTTCCAGTTTATGCTAATTTTCTTATGAATAGCTCAAGCGTTTTTCTTTAAACTTCGTAGATTATCAGTATCTAAAAGTTATATACATGTCACTATGAAAATTGAAGTTTTGAGGGTCCTGAGAGAGGTGCTACGCCAGCGTCTATATTTATTTTGAGTCTACATTACTGTCAAGAAATAATTTGGCCGAATATCGGTTGGCTTTGGATTGATTGGTATATGGGTTCTGAAATTTTCCAGTAGAATGTGATCAGAGATCGGCAGAGTGTTCTCAGTCTACATACCAATCGGCTAGGTTATGGTGGCAGCTTCAGATAAGAGGTTTAAGAAGTGGAATTACAATAACTAGGATCATACTTCTATCTTCTGATCCAACGTCTTTCGCCTTTATCTCAATAACCTTTTACTTTCGTTTGAGATCTACTTTTTATATTTTTATTTCTTAGACCTAAATGTCTTTATAGTCATGCATTCAGAGCCCTTGAGTTTGTATCCCCACAAATGGATTTTCAGTTCACTTAACCTCAAAGGCAAACCGTATAATAGTGTTTCATCCTAATCTTCCCACGTTCCCAAACCAAAAAGATTGATCTTTCATAATAGGAAGATCCTTGCGTAGGACAAGGGGTGGTAAGGCTTTGCCACCTCTTTTTCTATCTACATCTAAAAGATTGATCTATATGTTTGCGACCAAAGATTCCAAGCGACAAGCAGTTTTTCAGAAAAGATGAAAATATAATTCAGGTAATCGATTAAGAGTTACCATTACAAGAATTTCTTTATAATAAAATCTCGTTTTATTAGTCGCCCCGCCATTTACTTAACATTGTTTTAGCTAACGAAAATTTATAAGCTTAGATCCGAATAATATTTGAGATAGTCCAGGTAATATATCACCAGAGGTCTTAAACATATATATCCGCAAGTGGTAGTTGTTGCATGCAACTACTTGGGAAGTAATGACCCCACCGATACCGTTCCTAAACCACTTGGACACCCACTTTCTTAAACAGTACACATGACATAGGTACTTTCACGACTCACGCAATCATGAACAATGCCATGTTAGGGCTACCATCCCTCCGTCTGCAATTCCACACATTTTAAGGTGGCAAGCTGAGTTCGGTCACTCTTAAGGGGCAATCTCCCAGTCGGATTGGATAGCTGAGAGCAACAAATCACAAGTATAGCCTTATACTACAAAGGCTATATAAGAGTTGCATGATTATGTAAGATTTCTGAATATGTGGATGGATACGCAATGCTGGATAACATCTGGTATTTTATCGTCGTAGCATCTATATTTCTTTTGTTCCTGACCAGTTTCAGATTTTCATCCATCGTCAGAGCAAATCCACCAAAGTTCATGGAGACAGTTCACATCATCGCAGTGTTTCTGTTACACTCACAGTTGTTGGTTTGTTGATTGCATATATTATATTTGCGAAGGGTTATTAGGTTATGTTACTATGTGTGTGTATGTGTGTTTAATGACAAAATGGAGCTATTATAATAAGACATTAGAAAATAGTGTATAATAAATAGCGTGTTTTAAAGGATACTTTATAACTAAATTTTAATCAAGTCATTCTCAGCTCAGTGTTTTATCAAGTCATTTTTATTAGGGTGGTGGTTGAAATTTCTTATCGCCTCCCATTAAGTTATATGCGTCAAAACATGCTACTTATTATACATGCTACTTATTATTTTCTAATGTCTAATCATAATTTATAACAATTCCATTTCTGTCATTAAACACACACACATAGTAACATAACCTTATAACCTCCCTCACATATATCAATTAATAAACCAACAAGTGTGAGTGTAACAGAAAGATTGCGTTGAAGTGAAACTCTCTACACGAACTTGGTGAGTTCGCTTTGATGATGAATGAAAATCCGAAACCGTTCTGGAATATTAGAAGAAATATGCAAGCTACGGACGGATGAAATAGAAGGTTTATATTTCTACTTATTAATAACAAGAATCATAAATCTTTCCATAACTTGCGGAAACTATATCTAATAAATTAGCCAAAAATAATAATAATAATAATTTTTAAGAAATAATAAATTCATTTTAACACTATGTTAAATTAGTAAATATCGATTTGTGTATTCATATATTTTTTTTTTTAACTTTCCAGTTGTTAGTGTCGTTGCGTTATTGGTATCACTAGATTTTAATTTCACCGCAGGGTATATAATTGTTTCTAGTCACGTGATATAACAATATTTCAATTACAATTCTTCTTCATATCAGTACTAATGAAATGAGATTTTACTGTTTTTTTTTTAAATAAAAACTATAGTGCTTTAAATTTTTGTTTTTAATATTTAATATTTATATTTATTACTACCAATATGGATTTTTATATCATGTTTTATTACTTTAGACAATGGTAATAAATTTCTAAAGGGTTTTGTGGTAGAGATAAATGAAAATGATTGCATGTAGTAAGCCTTATTTAGGACGACATATTGATAGTAATTCATTTCTTTCTAGTAGAAAATAGATGTACTCTGCTCATAAAATATATTGGACTGGTCTCTCTCTCTCTATAGGAACAACGGGGTTGAGGGAGTTTTGAGAAAGAAACATATACCGGCAAAACATCTGTAGTGAAATAAAGAGGGGGGCAAGTGAGATTCCCGGTTTGCTGCTGCTGCTCCTGTTACCCATCAGAACCATTAATTTTGTTTGGATGGTAGAATTGTATAATCAACAACTATGATAACACTTTAGAAAAAAACGTAACCCCACCACACCCCCAAAAACCCCCTTTAAATGACTTCACCAGAAGAAATGTTTCAAATAAAAGTTGTAGCTTGTAATGGTACCGCAAAGATAATGCAACCACAGCAGAGAGAAGAGAGGCCCTCTCTGGTTAACACAGACTACTCTCTGACTTAGGCAGGCTAGAGTGGGAGAACCTGTGTATATAAGCCAGTGGAAATCTATCTAGAGGATATCTATCAGATACAACCATACAACGGTACATCGCATCGTGTCACATCTTTATTCACACCATTCATTCTATCATTTTCATTATAAAGTCCAGTGCAGTTAGTGTAAACTTAGCTACATTATATTAGTGTCTTCATATCTCGTTCATGTAATCAAATGTAATTTCTCTCCTTAACAACTCCATTATGTAGCGCTTTATATGTGTAGTTCACATTTCTTATTTAAAGAAAATCATTGGAGCTGTTTTCGATAAAATACCAGAAAAGTGGTTTACATTTCAGTAATAACGCACTTCCGGTCATCCGATTTTTTTTTTTCCAAACTCGGAATTTCAACGACTCATTTATTTCTAATTAATATTATTTAGGTGACAGAATTGTATAGTACACTGAAATAGCACTTTTAAGGAAAACCTAACCCCATCCCTCTCCCAAAAGTGCCCTTAAATGAATTTTCCCAGAGAAAAATGCATTATGAGAGAGTTGTGTTCTTTTTATATTGATCAATCTTTTTACCGAGAGCTAAAATGCATTTTTTTAATTTTTTACCATTTGTTAATAATAATGAAAAGGAAAGAATACTGATTTCTTCAGAATTTCTTATCCTTTTAGAACGCTTTTCCATTTAGAGGTATCTGACCCAGCTGATTTATATGGCCCCTTTATTTCTCTCTGGTTGTCTGTCTGTCTCCCCTATATGGACAACCTCTTTTGACCGATTTCAGACAAGCTACTGAGTAAGTTCTATTCTTTCAACCGATTGTCCTCAAATATTTCCTCTTTATATTTCCGATTTTGTTATTCTATATTTTAAAGAATATCTATATTTCTCTTCTTTTTTTTGTGGAATAATATTTTCCATTTTCTAAATTGAATTTTTAGTTATTTTTACAACTACTTACTTAAAAAGTTATTTTTTTACAAAGCTTTTAAAAAAAGAATTCTTGCTGTGCTTCTTTTTAGCATGCGAGGAATCGGCCTATTTAACTTTTAATTTTCTCTTACACCTTAGTAATAGGAAGTATTACGATCGTATCAAATTTTTACGGGAAATACATGTCTTCCTAGACTTTCTGGATCCAACAAAAGTAAGTTTTATAGATTGGCTTCTATGTGTGTGTACGTGTGCATCTGCTTTGTTTGTTGTTAGTTTTCAGCATAATTCACAAACTGAAACTTGATATTTCGTTTAGATGCTAACAGGATATGTGATAATAATATTTCGCTCAAAATCGATAAACTAAAATGTGTCACTTTACTGAGTAAAATTTGTGAACTTTTTCTATTTTCTCAAAAAAAGACTCCAGTAATTTTTCTTTAAACTTGTATATCAACTACGTGTTTAAGAGTTTATTACTTATCTTTCACGCTTCCGCAGCCATTGTCATGTAAAACGTGGTCTTCGGGTTGAGACCAAGTCAATGATTTGTTATAAATCGATTATCGATCTTTCGCCCTCATATTGGAATAGGCTTTTACAGGGTAGTGTAGCCCCTAGTGCTGAAACAACATTGACAAAAAGTAGGATGGGGCTTAGATTCTCAAAAATGTTTAGTGACTACTAAAGTCCTTGCCCAAGTAAGCAATTATTACTAAGGTGTCTAAGAGAGGCAGTAAACATTGAAAAAGAGGAGTTGACTACTCCATTGACTACAGTTGATGGAGTCCGTTCTGAGTAGAAAATGGATTTTAGGGATTTTCTTGAACCTTACAACCAACTGAAGCTCTCGAAAAGTGTTGAGAGTAATCAACCTAAGAGACTCTAGTCTTAATGGTTTATTACGGCTGACATCGTTGGATGGCAGTCGTTCAAGTTCAGGTCGTGTGCCGCTGCCTTTAGCCAATGCACACATAATTCGCAAGTTATCTATTTTACTTGTTGCATGTAAATTGTGCATTTGTAAAAATCGATAAAAATGTTTAAAAAAAACAAACATTTATTTGAGCCTTTCTTCCGAAAAAAATATATTCTAGATGGTTTGTAGGGAGGTTTATTTATTTAAATGTGTCGCTTTAGTATGGTATACATTTAAATTCCCCCATTTTTTTTTTTTATTGAATTTACGAAACATTTAGTAAAAACTACAAGTACGAACAAAATTTGTCAGTTATGTCTTTATGTGATAAGATAAATTCGTGTATTCCATTTTATCTTTTTATTAACAAAAACAAAATTAAAATATAATATCGATTTGGAGGAAAATAGTGACCTGAAGATATTTCTTTTTCCTTTTATTGAAAACCCTACACATTTCCAAGAAGGAAAAGAAGAAGACTTATATAACAGATCGAGAGTTTCTTTTTTCATTTATTATAAATCTTATCTATTAATGGTAAATCCCTGGAAGGATTTCTAAAGTTACAATCCATCTTGAAAGTAAAGAAAGAATAACAATGTCCAAGATTTGAAAAATAAAATCTCTCAATTATGATTAGTTCTTTATTCTCATTAATATCTAATTATTGTTAATTCCATATAGCGTCTTTATTTTTATTTTATTATTATAATTACTTTTTTTTATTTAATTATTGCTTGAAGAAATAAGTATCGTTTCAAATTTTCCAAAATTGTTGCAGGACTGAAGTGAATGTTGAGTGTAATAGCATCCGAAGAACGGAGAAACACAAAAATGACTCAATCTAATTACTCGCTATCTAGGGCCAGTAGTAGGGTGGGAGATTCTATATTATGTATATATATATATATATATATATATATATATTATATATATATATATAATAAAACCGAGCTACTCCCAGAGGAAAACAGTTTTATAACACTTTACGACCAGTTAATAGCCAGTGAGCAACCTAATACATTCTCATCACTCTGCCAGTCTGTCTCTTTATTAGATCTCTCGCTACCTAACTTCAATTGTGAAGTTCTGGCAGCTTGGATTCATGTTTGTGTTTCTCCGCTCTTCGGATCCTATTATATTGAAATAACACACATTACTGATACTTGTGTTGTAACTCAAAATTTTTTATTTTATGGACTAAGGGGGGGTGACAAAATTATTTGAGAGGGTTAGAGTGACCGAGCGAGCAGTAATGATGTTGATGATTTATGTAGTAGTTTAGTAGTGTTGGCTAAGTTAGATAGTATCGCTTCAAGAGCGGTATACCTAGTTAGATTTCTTATTTGTTTTTAACAGTCCAGTTTTTTTTTGAGCTAGTTTGGCTGGCTTGATGAGAATTCTCTCGCCTTTAAAAAGGGCTTTTGGCAGAGAGCTGAGTGAAAAACAGATTATGGCTTATTGTAAACAATAATTACTTGATGAAACTTTTGTATGAACTTCTATGATAGTTTGTTAGCTCTGGAAAGCTTGTTCCCAGACTGGTTGTTTCCTTTTTCCATTGATGATTTAAGACACTTTTGTTGAATGGTTCAAAAATATGCCTATCAATTTAATTTGAACATTTTGTGTTAAAATTAGATTTTCCGAAGTTCCAGGGAAACTGCAATGTTTAGCTTTCTAAAATATTTAGCGGACAATTCTTCCACTCCCATAATTTTCAGGATCATAAATGCTATGAAAATACAGTTTTGAAAATTTGCCCCTTAGACAAAGTAGTTAATAATAAATATATAAATACGAATGAAGTTTATTAATTTAATGAAATTAGCTTTTTTCATTTGTGAATATGTTTTTGTTTATTCGTTTTCAAAATATCATCTAATAAGAGTTGAAAAACTGTTGGGTTTTATTTAATAAACTTTATTCACTGGTACTTTTTCTAATATTAGTAAATATAAATAAATTTCAGGACTCAGTCTTACTTTTTGTATGAAAAGTGGAATATTGGTTAAACAAAGTAGCTTTCAGCTTTCATGGTGTGCAATCATCTGTTTCCACAACTGATTTTTTTTTTGTTTTCTTTTTTATGGCTCCAGGCCTATTAAAAATATTGACGTTAAAGAAACCGCACAAAATTTTGTGGATATCTTTCTGTTTGAAACAAGTTTCGTAAAATTAGATTATTAAATAGGTAGTTCTGATTGTTCTAGTATGTACCAAGGTAAACTACTCTAAGGTTAGCGTTTTCTGGTTTCAATTCTTGGACCGAATTCGTTAGTTCCTCTAGAGTTTTGGAAATAATTGGTCTCTTGGCCTCTTCTTCAGATATCATGACCACTCCTGCATACCATCATAAACATCAAACTTATTCAAAAGATCTGCAGAAACATTTGATTGCAGAGCTTCAAATACTTGTAATTTAGTCTTAACTTTATAACAAATCTATTTCCACTAAACTGTTCTTATAATTAACAGTCGGCTGTCATAAATTGTACTAACACATAAAACATAATATTCTTATAACTGTCATATCTGCTTTCTAGTATTCACCTACTGAAATATAATATAAGCGTACAATAATTATAATAAGCGTAACCAAATTTTTGTATTTATTGAATATTTGCAACTCAATATTGTGCTCCAATAAGATAAAAGTTTAGTTTTATGAATGCACAGAGTTCAATATGTCCTTCCAAGACTACTTCATTATTCAACCAATACATGGCAGAATCAAAGACATCTTGGACATTTTGGATGAATGGAGAGAAGTTGTTGAAGATGACAGAATTGCTATTAAGAATTAATGTAAGATGGATGAGATCGTTTCATTGAAACTAATGGAGTGAGATTTGGCTATTCAGTTTGAATGGAAATTGGGGTCAAAGTAAATGAATAGCTGTAAATGAAAGACAGAAGATCTGTGGTTGCTGAGTTTGTGTTTAATTATGTTTTTCTGTCTGACCATTTTACTTTTCTTAAAGTTGCTTTTCTTAACTATATGAAAGGTTATACAAATCCTCGTTTATTCTGTAAGCTTTTTTTTGTTGACGTTATTGATATCTGACCAGCTTTAAAGGCACTGTTCACTTACAGACGATACTGTCCAATTCTAGACAATGAGCTATAAAGGTTCCCGAAGCGAGAAAGTCTAAAGGCAGTACAGTATGGATACTGAGTTCCGATTCATTATGCTGCTATTAAGCTAAAAGTGCTCCTAAATAAGAGCTTTCTCAATAATCTTGCTGAAAGTTTATATAAAGATTAAACTTCCAAGCTAGTTCGTTGAAGAAAAATGAATTTAAAATTAACATCTAGAACTCTACGGAACCACAAAATGTATCAAACTCAATAGAATACAGTACCCTGCGGTCTAAAATACTCCGACACATAGTCGATGCTCCTTATTACGTTACCAACCATACAATCCACACAGATCTGAAGATTCCTTTTGTCCACGATTTAGCAAAGCTCCGGTACAAGAAATTCCATAGCAGAGTCCCCCCTTTATCCCAATCCTCTCGCCCAAACCCTCACCTCCACCACACTTCAGGTAATCAGGCAATCCTGCAAGGCGATTGAGGCTTCATTGGCCCCGCGACTTTGGTCGTTGTCGCTGGATAATACCATTCATGACCATCACGTCATTGTTTATATCTTCTACTAGCTTATTTACTTGTTACATACTTATTTATGTAGTTGTAATATTCAATAAAACAATAAAAAAAAAAATTAACTGTTCGGTATTTATCCGAATTTAAATTTGCCGCAGTCAAAATATAATAATTTTATCAATCTATTGGCTGTGTCTTAAATGTAGAGAGGGGGTAGTCCCTTTTATTGCCTTCTCTAGTCAGTCACTAATTAAAGCTCAGACAAGGCAGTTGTATGTTGCAACACATTCTACTTGTACAGTTTTGACCACTTCCGCTTTCCTTAAACGTGAAAACCCAAGTTTTGCCACTTCTGGTTTTCCTCGGGCTTAGTGTTAACAAGTGAGTCACTATTCTACACTCGTACGAGCAATATATGCAGTATATGTCACAGTCTGCTTATACAGTTTAGACAATTTCCGCTTTTCTCAAACGTGAAAAACCAAGATTTCCTCGGAGTTAGTTTAATAAGTTGGTCTCTTGTCGAGTGAGTGTCTCCGGATTCTCCCGGCCTGCTAAGGTTGATTGTACAACCACATGGTCTACTTCCGGTTGCTTCTCCGGCCTTGCATTTTGCAGGAGCCCGTTTAAATAATTAATCAAGATTCATCAGCCAAGCAGCACTGAGTGGATCAAGACTCTGGAGTTGCAGGCACATAAGGTCTTATTTCTTTTTCCTACTTTCCTCTTCCCTTATTCCAGATATGGGCTAAGGACGCATTAGTCTACCTGCACTGGTGTTAAGGTTTCTGCGTTTAAGGTAAGCGCCATTCCTTTTGGCTTGTTGAAGATAATACATATTATTGCTACTTACTTTAAATTTAATTTAATATTTATTTTGTTCATATTATAAGAGCCCATTTACTCTCTCTTTATTCAATATATATACATATACATATACAATATAAATATATAGTCCACTTGATATTTTCACCCCCTTTTCTTTTATTTTTATTTCTTTTTTATTTATTTAACAGAACCCACCAGAGGGACTGGGGAGCCTT
This sequence comes from Triatoma infestans, assembly GCA_011037195.1. NCBI lineage: Eukaryota > Metazoa > Arthropoda > Insecta > Hemiptera > Reduviidae > Triatoma > Triatoma infestans. The sequence continues at coordinate 257,965 of JAAEAF010000285.1, read as the reverse complement.
TGAAAGGCGCCCCCCTCTCACCCTTTTAATTTTCTTTTATTTTTTTTAATTTTTATTTATTTCCTGTTTTTTACTAAACATTAACATTATATTATTTTTTGTGCGCAGTGAATTCTGCAGTCAGTAACCTCCCATAAACCATTTTCAGTAATCATTCATACAAACCTGTAAGAAACAGTTTAGAATGTCTATCGAGTTATGTTTGAACATTTTATATCTGCTTTGTTCTATGTTTGGTTTTTGCCTTCGTTTCTTTTATAGTTTCCTTGTGTTCCATTAGCTTTTAAGGTGTAACGACCCTGAAGAGGCTCATTGCAATATGGATAAAACATCGGTTTCTAGCAAACCATGACGCAGTATTTTTCATGAACAAGACCGCGGAAACCTAAAAGATCAAAATTATTATTTATTTTTTTGGTTTATGGGATAAAAAAAAAACTTCCCATCTGCCAACACTTCAACCGTTTGAATTGGGTCATCTTCAGGACTTTATTTGTCAAAGAAACAATAACAATAAAGTCATAAATATAACTCACTATTTATCAACAATAGCCGTGTTTACTGTTATTAATTTCTTTATACAAAAATATAGGCCGTTATGAAGAAGTTTCGATTCAAGGGTTGAAACGTAAACGTGTTTAGAAGTTTTTTGTTCTATCATATAAGCCAAAAAAAACAATAGTTTTATAACAATTTTTTTGGATCCATTGACTGTTATAAAATATTGCGTTCTTCTAAAATTAATCCTAATTTAATTATATCTCATGTGTAAAAAAATTCCTTGTCAAATTGATTCAACTCGTTCAATGCATACATTCTTCATTTGTTGTTTTTTACTTTCTCTTACTCCTAGTAAGAGAAAAGTATTGTAATCGTGTCAAATTTTCGATATCGAGTTTTCACCGGAAATATCCGTTTTGAGGTCCCCAGAGTCCAAATAAGTGGTTTTTAGCAAATGGTGTGTGTGTGTGTGTATGTATGTGAACAGCATAGCTCAAAAACGAAAAACCGTACAAAGTGGAAACTTGATATTACGTTTAGGTATCACCATGGGATCTGACGGTGCGATATCAGACAAAAATTCCTCAACCGAAAGCACCACTTTACTAGTTGCTTTTTTTACGTTTTTGCGATTTCCTCAAGAATAGCTCCCACGATTTTGTTTAAACTTGTTATATCAACTACACATACAAAGAACTACAACTTTTATTTGAAACATTTCTCCGGGAAAATTCATTTAAGGGCACTTCTTCTAGGGGAGGGGTGGGGTTAGGTTTTTATCTTAACTACTATTTCAGTTTATTAGACAATTCTATCATCTAAATAATAATAATTAAAATTAAATATGTTGTTGAAATTCCGAGTTTGGAAAAAATCGGATAACCGGAAGTGCGTTTGTTTTAACACTTGACTAAATGATTTTTTTTTCACTTTTTCGCGATTTTCTCAAAAATGGCTCCGACGATTTTCTTGAAACTTTATGTATAAACTTAGCATGCAAAGATCTACATCTTTTATTAAAAACATTTCTCTGGGAAAATTCATTTAAGGGTACTTTTAGGGGGAGGGGTGGGGTTATAGCTTCCTCTAATGTGGTATCATAGTTGATTATATAATTCTATCATCCAAACAAAATTAATTAGAAATAAATAGATGTCCAAAATTCCAAGTTTTAAGAAAATTAGTAAGCCGGAAGTGCGCATTTACTGAAAAGTTTTGTCAGTTTTCGACGAATTTCGTTATATTTGGTACACAAACTATATCATTTGTCAATTATAATTTTGAGAACAGGAGTAAGAGAAAGTTGTGTGAGTGTTTCACACCAGATTTGTTTTTTCTCTTGCTTAAAGAAAGTTGTATTTTTTAAATATCCTCCATTTCAATTTACTTTTCTCTAAAATTATTTACAGGTCTCTTTGTGGGGGGGGGGGGGGTGAATTTTTTTTTTCTAATCTATAAAAATACTAGTATGTTATAATAATGTACATGTTTATTATAACAATTGTTTTAATTACTTTGTAATATTTCAGGAGATAATATATGCGACATATCTACAGAAATAATAACAAATGGGTATCATCTGTTCATTAGCGTAAGAAAATATTGACTTTATTGTATACTGAATACACTTCTTCATTTTTTTTTGTTTATTTATTTTTTTCTTTTTCTCGAAAAACACAACCTTTTTTTTTCACTTCAACTTTTTCTTCAATCTTTTATCACAATTATTTCTGTTTAACGCTATCAGTTTTTTTTTTTTCTGGCTTTTTCTTAAAAAAAATAATATATAATTAAGTTAATTTTATATATATTTATCAGTTATCATTTTTTTTTAATATTTCAATATATTTACAATAATAACAACTATAACTTCTCTCAAAAGCTACGAATTTATGCATAAATAAATTTAACTTTAAACTATTTACAAAAACGCATGTCACTTTGCCAGAAATGTTGTAAGGATTTTATGCTGTATTGTTTGCTTGTTAACAGAATGCTAAAGAAATTTCATTTAATTAAGTTTAAATTCTTGTTTTTAAAATTTTATAATAATAATTTTATTTATTCCATTTAAAGTGGGGGGGGTTCAGTTTTTTTTTTTAAATTAAAAAAATATTTAATAGATTACTGTTAGGGTAAAGAGTATTATCATGTTTAACTAAAATACTTATCAGACGTTATTATTATGCCCTGAAGGTTTCTATGAGAATATTAATATCCTAGGAATCTGAATGATTAATAATTTTGCCCAGTTATTCAATCATTTTTATTGCTAAACGAAGCACACTATTATTTAATTTATTGAATATATTTTTATTAAAAAGAAGCATTTCTCAAAAAAAAAAAGATTGGTTAAAGGTGTAATAGGATCCGAGAAATTGAGAGTCTCACTCAGTACTTAGGCCAGACTAGAGTGGGAGACTCTGTTTAAATATAGCTGCGTTAACCATAGAAGGAACAGTCTTTGAACAGTTTATACAGCAGTCACAACGCGTCAGCAATCATCTACTACTTACTCACTCTAAGTCTCTCACTATCAATTTCTTATAATTACGTGTAAAGTCCAGGCAGTTTGTGTTATACCTTCTCATTATACAGTGTTCAGCATTATTTCTAGTTTATGTATTTCTCAAACCCAATTCTCTTTTTCTCATACCTATTATAATTGTAAAAGATTTGTTTTATTCAAGGTTAAATACAACAATTACAATATGGCAAAACTTCTACTTAGACAAATTATATTGTTTCTTTAGGGCTGTGGTTTAACGCAACAACCTAATCTATGATAGCAACACCTACCAATCAAAATAATGTTTGATTTACAGGGTAGTTTGTTAAATATGGGATTGATTGTTCGTCTATGTTTAAATTAGTAGCGTCTTTCGACTTCAATTGATCCGTAGTAATAATTATTGATGAAGTAGCTATCTAGTTCTAAGAACGTTAGGTAATCATAGTCTGTCTAGAAATATTATATATATGTCATAGAAATATAATCAATCATATCTCTCTTTCACCCCACTATTCTAAACCGCTAAAAAAAAAAAATCGATCATTAATGGAGAAGAGATAGCAACAGAATTGTCAACACTGCTACACCGTTCAACGTAAACGGTAAATTTCGCATGATCGTTCAAAAAGATGAATAAATGAAATGAATTTAATGATGATTGATGTTTAATCACATTCATCAATGTAAGTTTTGTGTCGATACAACCACTTCTTACTCAAAAGCCGCCTTGCTCTTCTGGAATCGAATAGAAATCTTATAGCCATGAGTATGAGCAATCATTGATGTAACATTTAAATAAATAAAGTAACGATAGTATTTATAAGCGTGATAATAGTATCTAATTCATATTTGGTCTCTTTGGAATCTCTTTGGAGCTAAAGGATATTTTAGGATATTGTTGACAGACCGGTAGACTACCGGGGGGAGATTAATTAGGGGGATGAATTTGGGGGAAATTGGGAGGATAGGCACCCACGATTTAATAATATCATTTCAAGAAAGGCTGGGAAATATTTTGGAATTCAAATTTGTTAAAAAAATAGATAATTTTATCTCTTGTATCTAAATTATTGTTACATTAATCTGTCTTTTTGCGTCATAACCAGTAGGTAGGTATTCAATCTGTACAACCGTTTTGAGATGATATTTGACATAAGAAGGTATATATTTCGTCACAGCATGTGGTAGATTGCCTGTTACTTGGAAGAGCTGATCGCTTCAGAGCCAATAAGAATCTTCAGTCAGCCAACTATCAATGACAGACTATCCCTATGAAATTTATATAAATTCTCTATAATTTTTACTATTACGAAGGGCGGTAAAATTTTAATTAATTTATTCTACAAAAAAAAAAAAAAAAAAAAACAAATTTTCATTTCCTCAAAAAGTAGATTTTAATAAATAAGAAAAATTTCTATTTTGGACCTTAGAATGAGAACGTCAGAATTAATCAAGGAAAAAAATAGATGAAAAATGTTCATTTGGTACGTGACTTGATTTGGAAAAAATGTCACGCATTGGATCATCTTTAATTAATGAATTCTACCTTTAAATTGCTGTTCAATATTTGATTGTGCACTTTACACTAATGAAAGGTGCAGAAATATTCTTCCTTCCCTATTTGCAAAAAAAAAAAAAATGCTTTAGCAATAGCATTTCATTTCTATCTGGGAACATCTTAGAAATAATAATGATTAATCATGCTTTCTCCAATATTCCGGAGCTTCTCCGAGATTAATCATCATATATTAAGGATGGATTCCTTGGGTTAAAGAAGAGAAAATACTGCTGTGAAACCACCATTCACAGGTCTCTCTCTTACTTTAATTACCACAAGACACAATTGTTTTATAAAATTGTAATAGTTACAAACGTTTACTTCGGTTTGCCATAAAAAGGAAGGTAAAGATTATCGTATATTACTGAGTGTAACTACGTATTATGGAATCGCTCATTGTTTCAGCTAATAAAGCATATAACGGCAGTTTAAATTTTAATCGGAGCACCCTAAAAATAGTTTTATCCAAAAGAATTATTTAAAATAAAAGTGATTATTTTGATTATTCGTCTGTGAGGAGGAACCAAGCTTTACGCTATCCAAAGCCTCACTGCGCCCATATAACTACCCCCAAAGAAAAGCCACAAACCGACAAACCGGATCTAGAACAAAAAAAAATCTTCAACTTTTCTAGACTCTTGTCAAACCCACTTATAGTTCACAGCAGTCCCAACAAATTAATGGGAAATAGTATGCGCTTATCCACAGACATCCTGTTCCAACCAATAGTCCTGAACCTAATTTCCTTACAACCCTAGCAATCTGCCATAAGATGGATGGGTGTTTATTTCTCAGTCTCGCAGACTCTACGAAAAGGTTTTCGCCATGAGCCTTATTACATAGAGGTGTGAACATAAACCACAATGCCCAGTTAGGGATCCAAGCAGGTGCCTGAGAGAGATCCGTGAAACTCACAGCAACAACTCAATAACAGCTCTGTCCGGATCCTCAATGAGCATCTTAGACTGCAAAAACTCACTGGACTCACCCAGTCTGGAAGCTTGGCCAAAAGAGGCTCGAGACTAATGAAGGGAGAGAGGCGCCTAATATGACCTCCTCATACCCCAAAATTCCTATATGAACTAGTACCCAGATTAGAAGTACATCTTTAAAGAAAAAAAGGTACTTCCAGTCTTTTAGAACATTTAGTACCTACTTGGGAAGTGAAGAACACATGAACTCTGGCGCATTCAACGCACCTTGACTATCCGAGCGGATACAAAGATCTCCAGACCTACCATCCATAAATAAAAGTGATTGGGTATGTAGATAGTGTAAAAACGATATTGTGGTTCGTTCTAAGAAAACTCTTTTTTCAAATTTTCACCGACGTTTCGGCAAATTTATTGCCTTCTTCAGGGCAAAAATTTTCCTGTTTGAATTTCTTTAAAACTACAGTTTAACTTGTGATATACCATCACCAAGTGTATGGTAAATAGTACATGAAGTTTAAAGAAAATGTTTCGAGAAAATCGCAGAAACTGAGAACCCCTTGTCACATACAGTGTGATACCTAAATGAATCTAAATGGATACAAGTTGGATCTTTCTGCATTTTTTGTTTGGATTATTTTTGGTTTAACACACTCTTATCAGAAAAGAAGAACCCTAAGGTGCAACAGCCCGTGAAGGGCCAAGCCTTGCCTAACGGCGATTTATATTAGGCGGTACATAGTAAGCACGTCACAGTTCCCTCGCCGTTTAGTTCCGGCCTTCGCTACCTAGGTGCGCTACCAATTGTAGCTTCCCACTTTTTCTCATGATGCTGTGTCAACACCGATTTTGCCCTCGCGGGAACCGAACCCTGAATTCTTGCACCAAAGGCGAGTGCGTTAGCTACTAGACCAACGCGTAAGGACCCTGTTATCAGAAGGGAAACTAAAATTAGAAAATACGTGTATTTATATATATGATTGGATCGCTTTATCACATTCTAAAGTTAACATCCTTAAGTTGTAAAACACTTTCGAGCATCTTTCGGGTATGTCTTAGAGGGATCAATTTGGGGGCAAGATTGCTGATTTAAATTGTGGGTTTTGGAAATACGAAAGATCCCGTGAGACTTTAGAAAGCGTAGGATTTGGGCATTGCCCAAAGTTAAACAATAATATCTGGGTTTTATCCGTTGTAGTATGCTCATTTTTGTTATTCCTTACCTGTTTCGGATACCCATTCATCGTCTGAGTTAGACTAGCAAGTTCTGAATAGCTTTTTTTTTTAGTTATTTTGCAATTTTCTTGAATATAGCTTAATAGATTTTCTTTTAAACTTAGTATCTATATATTATACATTAACTGTATATAGAAAGCTACAACTTTTATCTGAAACATTTCTCCGGAAAAATTCAATTAATGGGCTTTTGTGGAAAGTGAAAGGTTTATACTTTTCTCAAAAAAGTCATTTTATTAATATGAACAATAGTTATGTTTTGTCGTTGTTAATAAAAGGCTGCGACCAAAGAAAAAATTTTTTGACTTTAAAAGTTTATTTATCAAAGTTTTGGACATGTTTGGTGTCCGTCCTCAGGATGTGATAAGGAGCGGTAGAGAGTTAGATGTTCAAAGGCGTCCGAAACGTTAATAAATCAATTTTTTGAGTTAAAAAGTTTTTTTTCTTTGGCCCCAGCCAACCAAAATTTTGTTTGTTTAGTCATTTTATTAAATTTAAATTCTCTCATTGATAATAAAATAAACAATAAAACTTATAAGTTTGAAGGAAATTTGTCAATTATAATTCTTTAAAACTGCAATAAGAGAAAATCGTGTCATACCAGAATTTTTTTTATTTCACAATAATTTTTTTTTACATGATTGTTTTTGAATGCCTTGTAGAGAATTTTGTAATTCATTTTTTATTTTTACAAGTTTATTTGAAATAAAATTAGGTGTTATTTAAATGGTCATTTTTTTTGTTTTTTATAGATTATTAACAATTTAGAGGTGATTACATAATTCTGAACTTTAGCTTATTTCATAACATTCAAGCAGTGACGGTTTGTGGCTAGAGAGTTTATACCTACAGAGTTTAAAGTGTTTCAGACAAGTTGTGGGAAATTCCATTCCATCTGTTATTATTTGATGGAATAACATTTATTAATGTGTTATAAACTTCGCTAATAGAAACAGTAACACTGAAAATAAATTAATAAATGGAATTAATTTGTAGCATTTCAGAGAGGTACTTGAATCTTTTGTTTTTATTGAAGTCATCAGATTGAAAAACACATTAATATGAAAGAATGTGACATTAATAGAACGTGACGATAATTCTTAGCAAAAATCAGCTATCACTTCATATTGCTAACCACTTCATTTCCTCGCTGGTTGTATCGAAACTGGTACACTAGTATATACCATTTTTCAAATCTAGTATGTAGATATTTCAAAGTGAAATGCTGAAGACATTGTAAAGCTATTTAATAGAATAAATACAGCATTGGATTGTAAGCATTTTTCCTAGAGCGAATTTTGTTTATTCGTATATTAAGTTTTATTTTGATATCTTATGTCAGTATACTTCGAGTTGTTCAAGTATGTCCAGTCGACGTCATTTGGGGTCCGAATTTATTAGTGTTAATATTGTGAAGTTATATCATCGGGTTGTTACGTTAAAGGTGGAGTTTAAGGTGGTTGCCATAGTTGAAATCAGGTTTTTTTGATTTTTTTAAGATTGGATGTAAGTTTTGAAAATCGTTTCCGGGTTTTTCTGCCGGACTGGCCTATACAAACATCGCAACATTCCGGTTATTCGAGCTTGTAAATGCCACTATAATCATACAAGTCTATAAGTTTCAGTACGTGTGCAAATTTTGTTGCCTAATTTATTTGGCAATTCTGAAAAGTTAGTATGTTTATGTGTCTGGTTTCACATATATAATATATGTGTATGTGGCAAAAGTTGTCCGCTAGGGCCAAATTTGATCACAACTTCTGTAAGCTATGTTTTAGTGCGACTAAGGTGAAAGGAAATATTTTTAGTTCTTGTACTCATTCTATTTGGAAAATTTGGCACATACGCAATACTTTTCAGTTACCAATAATAAGTGAAGGTAAAAATCAGTAAAATTACACTTCCAGGTTTCATTATTGAAATATTTTTCCCCAGTCACACAAGGTTAAGAACCGTTACTTTAGAGCACAAGCTGAAAGAGTTTGTTTATTTAATTCACTTTAGCTTTCAAAGGATGTGACAAAATCTAATATTCTACACATTTATATTCAACAAGAATGCATTTTATAATAAGAAGTGCCATTCTCTATTAATATTACACACCTGCTCTCATAGTAGGGCCATAGTCTTTGCCCTATATGCCGCAAGACCTGACACATCCTTTCAATACGTGTACTATTACAGTTAACCTTTCTCTTTGTCTGCATAATAGATATAAAGATCTACTTCCTAGAAGATGAACAAGGCACCTATATCCATTTCTAAACTAAATCTAAACTATAACTTAATAGTGTATAAAATATTCTGTATCTTAAACTCTTCCTGTTTTTATGGATACTCAAAAATTGAAACAACCAATATATTTGCTGACAATGAAATTTTGTAATTTCGATAATTATACGAACCAACTTTTATTGAACTTCAAAAAAATTTTGTTGTGAAACACTCACATGACGTTTTCACTGCTATACTCACTTTTCTGATGTTCTTTTTTTTAAAGTCGGTGTTTTTTTTACTAAAAAAACCCTCCCATTAGATCTTGAAAGAGTAAAATTTACTGAATTTACAGATAAGCCGAACGTCTCAGTTCCTACAAACTCTGAAAATAAAATGTTTCAAATAAAAGTTTTATATTGCTTAAATCCATGATCGGCAACCTTATCTTTTGCTCCTGGTCAAATTTTCTAAATTGAACAAAAGTGGGTCACATTCCTCCAAAAAAATGAAATGTCTGTTTGTGTGTGGGTCAGTATAACTCAAAAACCAGATAATCGCAGACCGTTTCAAACTTAATATTTAAGTTTCACTAGGGGACTTGACAATAACGTTTCGGACAAAAACACAACTTCCGCATTATTATATGGATTTTTCAATTTTTTTGAGATTTTCCAGAAAATTGGCTCCAATGATTTTTTTTTCTTTAAACAATATTGTGTTAACTACACTTACAAAAAAAACTATAACTTTTATGTATAAGATTTCTCCGGGAAAATTCATTTAAGAGGGATTCTGGTGGAGTGGCGGGGTTAAGATTTCCTCTCAAGTATTATTTTAATTTATTATAAGGTAAAGTAGGAGAGATGACGCACATTTCAAAGTTATGCCCTGTATCAAAATATCGGAGATATATTAAAGAGGTAATACTTATAAAACGTATGTCAACTACTATTATCTGCAAAAAAATGTTATTTTTCAAAATAAAGACATTCTCATTTATTCCAGAAACAAAATGACGCACCATAGGTAGGAGACCTCTTCTCTGTGAGGGTAACATGGCTGATCGACATGAAACTTGGTAAACACTATGTCTACGAGCCCAACTTTAACGACAGCTGGAAATCTTTCATTTCAATTTTTTAATATAGTATATAAAAAAATAAAAAACTTTACTAAGCGTTATGAAAATTCACGTTATGAAAACACACGCTGATGCTTATAAATGTTCCTAGAACACAGAAGAACAGACAAAATAACTGAAGAATTGTGCAATATGTTCGCTTCTGATCTCTCTACTCCTCGACTGACTTCCATGACGCCACGTGTTGGCAAACAAGAGAAGTAAAGCCTGCGTTTTTCTCTCCGACCATATCATCTCTCCTAGCTTTACCCTATAATTCATCCAAATAATATTAATCAGAATTAAATATGTCACTAAAATTCCGAGTTTTAAAGAAAATCCGGTTAATCGGAAGTGCGGCTTTACTGGACTCCCTCCCTCCACCTGTTTTTTGCGATTTTCTCCATAAAAACACCGACAGTAATGTTAAAATTGTTATACGACAAATATAGAGATCCATCACTTTCATCTGGTATTTTATGCATCGTAGCATGCATATTTATTTCTTTCCTGATCGGTTTCGGATTTTCATCCATCGTCTATGTGAATTCACTAAGTTCGTGTAGAGAGTTCACTTAAACGTAATGTTTCTGTTGCACTCACACTTGTAGGTTTTATATAAATATGTGAGGAGGTTATAAGGTTATGTTATTATGTGTGTGTGATTAACATAACCTTATAACCTCCCCTCATACTTATATAAAACCAACAAGTGTGAGAGCAACAGAAATATTACGTTGAAGTGAACTCTCTACACGAACTTGGTGAATTTACTCTGACGATGGATGAAAATCCGAAACCGGTCAGGAAGGAAATAAATATGCATGCTACGACGAATAAAATACCAGATGTTATCCAGCATTGCGGATTCATCCACATATTCATCCATCACTTTCGTTTGAAATTTTTACCGATAAAATGCACTCAAGTGTTTTTGAGGGAGGTGAAGGTTATACATTTCTCTAAAAAGTCGTTTTATAATGTCTAGATTTTCTCATTCATATTAAAGTGAATCGTACTAAATATCTAATAAGAATAACTTGTTTAAAGAGAATTAGTCAATTATAACTGTGAAAATTGCAGTATAAGAGAAAGTTGCGGTATGGGTCTTTCACTGCACATTTTTTCTCTTTAAATAGAAATTTAAAAAAATATGGTGTGAAACACCCACACGACTTTCTCTTACTGCAATTTACATGTATAAAATTTTACTTACATCTAATGACTACTTGGAAGTTTATTATTTCCTTCGCAAATAAATTGAAAGAGAATATAGAAATCAGATTTCAGGATATCACTGCGCTTGAAGTGCCCCAATGAGTATTCAACCCTGTTTCAACAAATGGGACCGCTGTCAGAATTCAACAGTCGGTGCAAGAGCTTATCACAGACAACGTAAGCCAATCCTTGTTTAATACGCTGGAGCAAGGAATATTTTGGGAGCAAAAGAAAGATTCTTACCCTATCCTATGTGAAAAAATTAGGTTATTACTTATAGCTTTTCTCTCAACTTATCTGGTTGAATACAGCTGTAGTGGAAGAACGAAATGAAAAATAATAGTTTTTAAAAATAATTTAGAATATTTTATAATGTGAATTTAACTTCAAAAAGAGTGTATTTTAGTGTCAGTTACTGTAAATTGGGATCATGGCAAATAGAAAAACAAAGGCACAAAATCACGTTAGGGTAAATCTTTTATACAAGAAAATTCCCCCGCTAGAGAGAGAGAGAGGAATTCCAAAGAATAGAGAGAGCCATCAGCTTTCAAATAGTTCAGTTCATAAAAGATAGTCTAAACTCAGCCTTCAATCAACTAAGTCGCAATTCTGCTTCCAAAGCCAGAACACTTCAGAAGGCCAGAACAGAACTACTTCAGGAATTGCCCAGTGCCAATGATAGATATTTGCCTTTATTCTAGATAAACGTTATTTTATTAAGATACAGTGTGATATTGTAATATACTTAAATTTTCTAAGAGATAATATAATTATTTATAAAACAGTGGTGCTTTCTTAATTATTCTTATACTTCTATATTTTCCTCAAACATACTTACAAGCCCCAATACAAAACCGCTCGTGCTACTTACTACAAACACACATCATCATCACCAAAAACATTACACAGCGTTATCAGATAGCTTGTTTCCATAAACTCGAATTACCCAGAGAAGTGATTTTTTAGATTAGCGCTTACTACGCTTTCGTCTGATGTCAGTTATTTGAGTGAAAGTGATGATCAAGCTCTAGTTTCAAAAAATGGCAGTCACTAGATTCAAAAAATGATTTAGGATGGTTTATGAAATTATATATTGTTGTGGTGGTTGAGTGTGGTAGAGTGTGTAGTGGAAGAAAGAAATGCAAAAATTTTAGTGAATTACCAGACAATAAATCTCTCGCAACAAGTAAATAAGGTGATTATATAATTGGCGTCAATGGAGTCATCACCCATTTGGTGGCTCTCCTAATTAATTAAGTTTAATTTTAATTCCAGTATAAATCGCAGAACACAATATTAGACGAAATGACGCGTTCAGACTCTTAGTTTGTATGCCTAAACTTGGATGCCTAAAAAAGTCTTCCAGATCAGTGGTTTTTAACCTTTTTTGGTCTATGGCCCCTAGTTTTGAAAAATAGTTTAGTGAAATTTGACAATATTTAATTGAAGCAGTTTTGGAAAATAAATAGTGAATTTACCTTCAAAAAGTGTGTATTTAGAGTCAGGTACTATAATATAAGGTCATTGCAATTAAAGAAACAAAGGCACAAGAATCCGTTAGGCAAATTCTTTTGTAAGAGAAAATCCCCCGCTAGAGCAGGGCATTCTTGGAACAGTCTGCATTCTGCTTTCAAAGCCAGAACACTTGCTTTAGGAATCGCTCTCTTAAACTCATGCCAGTGATAGAGATTTGCCTTTATTCTAGATCATTTATTAAGATAAGTTTGTTGTAGACACCGACGCAGAACACTTGTTCTTCGTTCTCATAGCATCAGTGCATATTGATAAGTTAATAATTTGTTTGCATATAACTTGTAGTTATTATTTTAATAGAATATATTTATTGTTAGCAGTGGTGACTACTTTCTTATTTCTAATACTTTACTCTCTTAAACATATATACTTACAAGCCCTTTTACTAAACCACTCGTGCTACACACTAACACTACTCTAAAACACATCACACCAATAACATTTCAAGTGTGTAAACTGAATTTGTCTGTGCAAGTCTGTGTTATCACAATGTCTGACAAACGCATCCTGAAGATGGGCGAACGCCCGAAACCGGTCGATGACACACAAAATGAAGCAAGCTATCACGGAAAATGTCTCTGATGAAATTATATATGTTCATTTTTAATAAATTAGTACTAATTTTAACTTTACTTAATTTTGTTCATTCAGTTACATTTTCATTTAATAATAAAAACAAAAAAATATTAATATGTTATCGTTCTTAACCATTTTCTAAACAAATGGGGTAATGAAGCCTAGAACTGGGGTGCCATAGACCAAAAAAGCTTAAGAACCACTGATCTAGAAGACTCTTTTTTATCAAGTTTAGGCATAGAAACTAAGAGTCTGAGCGCGTCATTTCGTCTAATATTGTGTTTTGTGATTTATACTAGTATGCCACTAGTGTTAAGTGTATGCCTCTCCTGTGTTAATTAGGAGAGCCACCAAATAGGTGATGACTCCATTGACGCCAATTATATAGTCATTTTATTTACTTGTTGCGAGAGATTTATTGACTCGAAGTTGTATTTTTTAAATAAATAAATAGAAAAAAAACCTTTAAACTTTAGGAGGAATATTGGGTGTTTACGCGTCAATGTAATGACGACAAGTTGAGGAAGAATTTTGCCGTTTTCAAAAAAAAAAAACTTGAAAACTCAGTCCTTAAAGTTCGACTTTCGGATGGCATAAACATATTTTAATCATTTCTGAAGTATATATAGGTAAGAAAATCCTACATTATAGCACTTTAGAGAGAAGGCTCTTGGACATAGCTTTCTCTGGACTTCTCAGAAAAACAGTTTATCTAGAAAAATTATACAAAAAACAATGATAGACCTTTATATGTGTAGTTAGTATTTAAATTATGGCACTCAGCTCCTCTCCTCTACACAATCTACACAGCCAACTTACTTTCTAATCTCAACACCTCCATTTACACTTTTGCCGACGATACTGCCATTCTTTCTACACATGCTGATACTGTAACTACTGTCCGCCATCTCATCTTCACCCACTAGAACCCTGGCTACAAAAATGGCGCATAAAAATTAACCCAACAAAATCTAAATACATAATCTTTACACTTAAATGAACAACTCTTGCACCTGTATTCTTGTACAACATTTCTATCCCACCAGCCGACCATGGGACTATACCTAGACAAAAGACTAACTTGGAACCCTTATACAAGGCTTAAACGTTCTGAGCTAAACAAACGATACAAGCTTCTAGCTAGACTACTTGACAAACACTCAAAACTAACATTGCAGAATAACATTCGATTGTATACTTCTCTACTTGCACCGATATGGACTTACGGATTTGAGCTTCATGGAACGGCTAAAAGATCCAACATCAACAGTACAAACACTTCAATCTAAAATACTCCGCCGCTTATTAAACGCTCCCTTTTATGTAAGCAATTCATACTATACACATAGATCACAACATTCCATTCATCTCTGAACTTGCCAAAACTCGCTACAATAAATTTCATCAAAACTTAACATCACACCCTAATCCTTTAGCAGCTAACTTCTTCTCAACAACACTCCCCACCCCAGACGGGTGATGCGCCCCAGCCCGGCGACCAACTGGTTGACTAATGGCATTCATTGCTTGATGAACACCATTCACGACTTCACGCCTCATATATGTACATACAGCTGTTTTACTAGTTGTACTATTTCGTGCAGTTGTAAATGTTTAATAAAAAAAAAGTTATAAAAAAAATTATGGTAAATCTTTTGAATCTTTTTTTTTTTTAAAAAAAAAGCCTGGGATCCGAAGTTAATATCTAAACGAAGTCTGAAGTATGAACTTCCTGCGATTTTCACATGTATTTTTGAAGAAAGGACCATTTCGAGAATTCCTTTAAAATGATTTCAATACTTCCTATTACTTCCTATTGTTAGAGAGGATAATAATAATATAATAATAGATCGATATAATAAATATAATAAATAATAATATATAATAAATATATAATATAATAAATAATAATATAATAAAAGATCGATACTGCATGCGCAATATGTCGAGCTGACATAGAATACTCACCTCTCAACCTAAGAAGCAACAACGTAGACTTCGTAATTAAAACCGATGCGGAAAAATTAGAATCCTGGAGAAGTAAGCCTCTATAAGGAAGGTATGCGAGTGAACTTGGAAAGCCCGAAGTCGACAGGTTGGCGTCGAACGCATGGTTATACCGAGGTTACTTGTTCCCGGAAACGGAAGGGTTTATGATGGCAATACAGGATCAAGTAATAAACAGAATGAACTACCGCCGGTATATATTAAAGGATAGCAGCATTACTGATGACCAGTGTAGATTATGTCATAGTGACTGGGAGACGATTCAACACTTGACGTCAGGCTGTCGAGCCATAGCGCAGAGTCTATATAAAGCCAGACACGATACTGTCGCAAAGCAGATCCATCAAAGACTAGCACTGAATAATGGATTACTTAAAGAATCCACACCATATTATAAGTATTAGCCAGCAACCATAATGGAGAATGAAAGCAGGAGACTTTATTGGGACAGAAGTGTGATAACCAGGGAACGGATTCGTATGTATTTACATATTTTTTTCTAGGCAATTTACAGACGTTTTTCAACTAGAAGTATTCATACTGACACTTTTTAAGCCGTTTGAGTCTACTTTTATTTCACATATTTCCACATATTTGGATGTTATCGCATATTTATACATATTTGATCAAAATAAATAAATATTTCTACATATTTAATCAAAATATGTACATATTTTTTCATATTTTTCATTTTGGGCATATTTTCATAATTGGGAGGTGGTTGACAGGAACTGTGAACCACAGACTGTAGGGCTGTGAATCACAGTGGGTACAATGGTTATTGTAATTTACACAGAATGCTGCTAAACAGTGACGGGCACTTGTTAGTTCTTTGAAGTTGTCTGACGTTGTCTGTTCTTTCAGCTCGTTCGTTGAAGTGTCCAATTCATTTCGTTCGGTCACTTAGTGTATTCTTTTTTGGGTGAAATGCCACGAACATCGGCCTCAAACAGACAACTGGTTGCTAAATATCTTCGCGAGTTTCCAGCAGAACTTTTTCGAAGTGATGGAGACATTTTGTACTGCACAGCTTGTGACAAGCGCGTTTCTTGCTCTCAACGTTCCCAAGTCACCCAACATATTGCCACCGGATCGCACATAGAGAATAAAAACAGAAAGAAAGAGAGGACGTCCTATCAAGCCTTCCTTACATCTCCATCATCAAGTAAGACTACTCTGAGTACAGATCTGTGTCGGGCTTTGGTTAGAGCAGATATCCCTTTCCACAAACTTAAAAATCCTCATTTCAAAGGATTCTTAGAGACCTATATTGGGAAAAAAAATGCCTGACGAGAGCACTCTGCGGAAAAACTACCTGGAAGATATCTATAAAGATACACTAACCAAAATTCGAGAACATATCAAAGATGGACCGATTTGGGTGTCAATTGATGAAACCACTGACGTTGAGGGCAGGTATATTGCATATTGGAAAACTTGACAGTGATGCTGATGTGGATTCAAAGCCATTCCTTTTGAACTGTGAGGTTCTCGAAAAATGCAATCATTCCACCATTTCACGATTCTTCGATGCCTCAATGCATATCCTATGGCCCAGTGGAGTTTTGAACGAAAAAGTTCTTTTGTTTCTCTCTGATGCTGCCCCCAACATGGTCAAGGCTGGGCAATCTATTCAGGTATTTTATCCTAAGATAATTCATGTGACGTGTATTGCTCATGCCTTGCATCGAGTAGCAGAAACTGTCCGATCTTTGTTCAGTGACGTAGATTCCTTAATCTCCTCGGTTAAAAAAGTGTTCTTAAAAGCACCAAGTCGCATTAAAATGCTAAAAGATCTCTATCCAGACTTGAGCCAATATTGACAAGATGGGGTACTTGGCTGGAAGCAGCTCAGTATTACTATGAAAACTGCAATAAAATCAAGAATGTCCTTTCACATCTCGAAGACGAAGCAGTACGATAAATACAGCCAAGTCTTTATTCTAGAAACCTAATTTAAGGAACGATCTTGCATTCATTTCTGACAATTGCGTATTTCTTGCACAAGCCATTACCCAACTTGAGTCCCAAAATGTTCGACTGACAGAAAACGTGGTCCAACGTTAAAAAAGTCATCGAAAAGGTGGAAGGAATATCTGGGAGTAAGGGAGATCTGATCAGATCAAAACTGGTAGAAGTACTGAGCAAGAACAAAGGGTGGGAGACCATCTGCCAGATTTCTGATATTATCAGTGGAACAGAAGTCACCTCAGAACATCGTGTACCCTTTACAACCAACGAGATAACTTCTTTCAGCAAGGCACCTATAACATCTGTAGATGTTGAACGATCTTTTAGTCGTTACAAGTCCATCTTACGCCCAGATCGTCGTCACTTTACGTTCCAACATTTGAAATTTCATGTGGTTGCAAACAATTTCGAAGAGTGAAGTTTTCAAAATTGAAAATTTAACACATCTTTTTATAAATAGTAAAAATGTTCTTTGTTGTATAAATCATTATAACTTGTAAAAACAAATTATTTTGTTCCTAATAAATTATTATAAATTGTAAAAATGTTCTTTTCTTGTATAAATAATTATAACTTGCCAAAAAAAAAATTCCATTTTCATAAAAAAAAATGTCCATTTTACTTAAATATTCCAGAAAATATTTTAAGAAAATCACATATTTTCCACATAATTGACAAAAATAAATGCATATTTTAATTAAATATTTGGCATTTTTAAATACTTAAAAATCCGTTCCTTAGTGATAACAGACCAGCATATCTCACACAACAGGCCAGATATCATCTTATTAGAAAAAGAAAAGAAAACTGTGCATTTAATAGATGTGGCGGTCCCTAACAGTGAAAATTTGTCGTCCACCTGCAACGACAAAATTCAGAAATATATTCAGCTTTCTAACGAAATTAAGCAAATGTGGAATGTGGGGATTGTGAGGATAGTTCCTATTGTCCTTTCATCAACAGGCGTGATTCCTACTTCTCTGAGGAGAAATATTCAGTCGCTATCTATTGACGAAAATTTATAGGTTAATCTGCAGAAGACAGCTATATTGGATACATGCCACATAGTGCGACATTTTTTATGTTTCTAATCTAAAATAGCTAATTTATATAGGTGTTCGAAAAAATTCCCAGCTATATAATTCCGAGGATCTCATTGAGAATATGTAATAATAATAATAATAATAATAATAACAATAATAATAATAGTAATAATAATAATGAAGTTAGATTAGTAAAATAAATAAATAAAAATCCAATAAAAAAAAAAAATCTGAAACAAAAGCATTAAAGCACTTCTACATTTAATTTAGTTGGCACTCTTTCAAAAAACTATTAAATAAACTTTTCCGCTAACATGCACCTTTAATATAATAAATTAAGGAATTATATGTATATAGCTTCCGGAAATTTACTTTTTTAGTGTTTTTATATTATTCTTTTAGATAACATGTTCATTAAATTTTTATTTAATAAAAATTAAATTTTTTCCATTAAGTAATTAACTTCTAAATATATTAAGGATAAAAAATTATTTGTTATATATTGCTATCATCTTTTCATTTAACCCCACAACAAATTTCCAGCTACAAATTTCTTAAGGTTTGGGTATAGATGAAAGTCAGAGGGAGCCAAATCTGGCAAATGTTCCAACAATTCATACATCAAATCCCTCAATTTTCCCCAATGCCAGAACGCGTTTGTGGGCGGGTGCATTGTCCTGGTCAAATAGGATTTTTTCTTTTGCAGACCAGGCCTTTTCTCTCAAATTTTTTTTCATTTCGTTGGTTACGAAGATGTGCGCAGTATTCCCCATTAAGTGTTTGACCCTTTGGCAGGTAGTCAATTAAAAGATTCCCTTTGGAATCCCAAAAAACACTAGACATAACCTTTCCAGCCGATTCAATTGTCTTGGCTTTCTTCGGTGCAGAGCCACCGGCTTCTACCCAGTGCTTGAACTGTTGTATTGACTCAGATGTAAAGTTGTGAACCCACGTTTTATCATGGTAAAAAATCGGCGCAGAAAATCGGTTGGATTCTCTTTAATACGGCACAAACATTGCATGAGAAACTCAATTCCTCATTTGTTTGTGATCAGCATTTAACAAATGCTGCACCCATTTTGCCTAAAGCTTTCTCATACTGAGTTCTTCGTGTAAAATGTGCCGTACTCTTCCTTCTGCAATGCCTACAGCCTTAGCTATCTCATTCACCTTTAATCGTCGATCATCTAGAACCAAATTTCTTCTCGACATTTTCTTCGACAGTTGCTGTTTTTGGCCGTCCTTCATGTGGATCATCTTCAATCGATTTACGTCTATGTTTAAATTCAGCTACCCAATTTATTATAGTTGATAACGAAGTTACAGACTCCTTATACACTTTCACCAACTTTGGATAAACCATCCCAATGAAGATTTTATGACTTTATGACGAAACGATATTCAAGTTTATTCATTTTGTCAAAAACACACAACACGCTTACTTTAAACAGCCGTATAAAAAACAAACTATATGTCTGATCAAATTCACATTTGATATTTACTTTTGCAACAAGTATACCAACATAATAAAACAGTAATTTCATTTGTAGCAGTGACATCTATGGGCTAGGCCGAGAACTTTTCACCTTGCTCTGGTATTTAAATAAATAATCTATTTTGAAACATTTATTTAGGAAATTTGATTTTTCAGGAAGCTGCAGCAACCTTAAGCTTTCCCCTAATCTGCCATTTCAGTATAATGTCCGATTGAATGTAATATGAATATATATATGAGCAGTGCTAGATGATATAAATTTGAAGAATATTTTATTCGGAAGTGCGCCTTTATAGATTTCTTTCTTTATAGATTCCTTTATAGATTATAGATTTCTGAGTTGTTGTTTTCTTTTTAATTTTCTCGAAAAACGCTCAAAATGTTTTTCTTTAAACTTGAATATGAATCTGACTGCACAGATATAAACCTATAACTTTAATTTGAATAACTTTTTCTGATAAAAAAATTATTTTATTGTGATTCTGGAGAATCTATGACGATAGATTTTAAATATTATTAACGCTTAATCTACCTGCCGTGAGAGTTGATCAAAACGTAATTTCAATTACAATTACGATTACTTACCAATTACTGTAATTTGAAATGGCAGTAATAAAATTACAATTAATTATAATTGTAATTGGTAATTGCAATTACTTTATGAATCCACAATTACAATCACTGATTGAGCCACAAAGTAATTCATTTACCAAATACAATTACATGTAATTGTAATCCTGCAATTCCAAGTAATTTTAATGCAATTACAAGTAATTGTAATTGTTAATTGCAATTATTTGTCGCCGACATGGCACTAAAAAAAGTAATTAGATACAACACAAAATACTGAATTCTCTTGAAATTTTTTGCCAATTGTTAATGATAATTGCGAGATCGAATTTATTTAACCCAAGAAATTATTGAGTGGAAATATGGCAAAGTTTACTTTTGTTCAATTATTCAATTTTTACTTTCTTTTACTCCTAGTAAGAGGAAGTATTGTAATCGTGTCAAATTTTCTATATCGAGTTTTCACCGCAAATATCCGTTTTGTGGTCCCCTGAGTCCAAAAAAAATGGGGTCTGTGCGTGTAAGTGAACAGCATAGCTCAAAAATGAAAAACCGTAAAAAGTTGAAACTTGATATACGTTTAGGTATCACCATGGGATCTGACGGTGCGTTATCTGTCAAAATTCCTCGACCGGAAGTAGCACTTTACAAATGTTTTTTTTACGTTTTTGCGATTTTCACAAAAATGGCTGCGACGATTTTCTTTAAACTTGGTATATGAACTACACATACAAACAGCTACAACTTTTATTTGAAACATTTCTCCGATAAAATTCATTTAAGGGTACTTCTGGGGAAGGAGTGGGGTTAGGTTTTCATTTTAACTGCTATTCCAGTTTATTAGACAATTCTGTCATCTAAATAATGTTAATTAGAATTAAATATGTGGTTGAAATTTCGAGTTTGAAAAAATCGGATACTTTTATTTTTAACACTTTACTAAATGATTTTTTCATTTTTTTGCGATTTTCTCAAAAATGGCTTCGGCGATTTTCTTGAAACTTCGTATACAAACTAAACATGCAAAGATCTGCATCTTTTATATAAAACATCTCTGGTGAAATTCATTTAAGGGCACTTTTAGGAGGGGTGGGGTTACAGCTTCCTCTAATGTGGTATCATAGTTGATTATACAATTCTATCATCCAAACAAAATTAATTAGAAATAAACAGATGGCCAAAATTCCTAATTTTAAAAAAAATTAATAAGCCGGAAGTGTGCTTTTACTGAATAGTTTTTTCAGTGTACGACGAATTTCATTATATTTAGTTACACAAACTATAACATTTGTCGATTATAATTTTGAGAACAGGAGTAAGAGAAAGTTGTGTGAGTGTTTCACACCAGATTTTTTTTTTGCATTTGTAATTCTATTGCTGCAATTACAAGTACATGCAATTGTAATTGAATTACAGGTAATTGTAATTGTAATTACAATTACTTAGCGACCACAAGAAATTGTAACTGAGACCCTCAATTAGTAATTGAAAGAATTAATTGCAATTACTTAAAATGATTACAGTAATTGTAATTGGATATTACAATTACTTCAGTGTAATTGTTCCTTTGAACCAGTTATTTGTATATTTTGGGCGATTTAACTATTTTCCTATTGAAAGTATGGTCATTTTGCACTATTGTTTATGGAATTTTGCTCATGTAATTGAAGGTGTAAAATTAAATACTCATGTAATTAATTACTGCCCAACTCTGGCTGCCGTCTTCGGACTACAATATATAATTCAAGTACAATCTGCCATGATTGCCAACCAACTTGTACCCTATCATCAACCCTATATTTTAGTTAGGCCTATTTCCGGATATAAAGAAAATGTGCCAATTTTATAATTTCAAACTTCTTACTGCAGTAAGAGAAAGTGGAGTGAGTGTTTCACACCAGATTTTCTTTTTTATATGTATTTAATCATAAAGAGCGTTTTGGAGTCTAAACTTGCACCCTTCCCCACGATGAAAAAAAATGCGGTGTGAAACACGACTAACACGATTGTCTCTACTGCTGTTAACACAATTATTATAATATAAAGAATGACAAAATTTTCTTAGGCAGGTATAGAAGTGATTACATTGTTGTCCAGAAGAAGCCTCTAATAATATTGAACCAACATAATATTTAAAATTTAATCTCGCAGATTCCTCAGAATCCTCAGATCCTCTAATAACGATTTTTCTAGAAATATGTTACAACTAACGGTGATAGTTTTATGATCTGAGCAGTTAATAATATTCCAAGTTTTAAGTAAGTCGTTATAGTACTTTTTGACAAAATTACAAAAAAGTCCAAGAGCCTATTCTTTAAAGACGCATTTCGGTTAACTGATTTTTTTTTCAAATATGGCGTTGGTCTAGTGGCTAGCGCCCTTGCCTTTCGTGCGATAATTCAGGGTACGATTCCTTTGAGGGCAAAGTCAGTGTTGACCCGGCATCGTGTATAAAGTGGGAAGCTACAGTTAGTAGCGCCCTAGGTAGCGATGGCCGGAACTAAATGGCATGGGAACTGCGGCGTGCTTAGCACACGGCCCACCCCCATTCAAATCGCCTTCTGGCAAGCCTTGGCCCTTCATAGGTTTTTTTTTTTTTAAGTTTGTAGAAATAATATATTTATAGGTGGCCCAACTATACATTGTATACAGTAGTGGTACTTTTGAGCAAAGCTAAAAGTTATTGCTCACCCAGAACCCCCTCAAAATCAATTTTGCCGGGAAAATGTTTCAAACAAAAGGAACATGTATTTGTATCCAATTCAAGTCCAACCCGCTTTGTCCGAATTCAGAAAATACTCTGCACTCATGAAGAAAGTATATGGTCCAACACTTTCTCTTCAATTTACTACATACTTGCAACTGCTTGCCTCTATATCATCCTACACACCAAATGATGTCGCACAGTGGATTATGTGCGATTAAAGTACAAGCAGCGGCTCAAATGTTACAGTTGAAAAACGAGAATATTCCTAACACCTTTTTTGGTTTTGACAAATCAACTAAGAGCAATAATTTCATATTAAAAATGTATCTTTTAATTAAGTATTTTTCCAGAATGTATACCTTAAGAATGTATACTTTAAGAATGTATATAATGTAATTAACGTCCACGTACGGTCGCAATACTTCCTTTCAAAAGAAAGTAATAAATTAACTTAAAAAAAAACTGCAAAATGTCTGAAAATAATGTCCTTCAATAAAATTAATTCGAAGAAATGATTAACAATTTAAACAGTATTGATCGGACAAGTATAGTATCATCTATTTCATATAATAGATATACACAAAAGAATTTATAATCCATAACTAGATTGTCTACATTATTACGCGCTCACCTTGAAAGTTTTTATTATTATGTTTTATTTGCAAATGCAGATTTATGATCATTATTATTATTACCAGGCCGCACTGAGGGCTTTGAGTAAGCCATCGTAGTTGAGCACATCCCTGTAACACTAACACACATAAACACCATTTGCTAAAGAATTGGGAATATTTGACGCAACCACAATATTCCCAGCACCTAAGAGTAAGAGAAAGTAAAAGAGGGAATACAGTGGCCTTGGGTGGTTTGGTCACTGTCTTCCAGTCCGAGGTGGTGGGCATTATTGAATGTTGCCGCCTTGTGGGGGAGTAGCAGGGAGAGATCAAAGAGGTGCGGACTTTCTCTGATAGTCAGGCCGCACTGAGGGCTTTGAGTAAGCCATCGTGGAGCTGGAAACTAGTGGGAAATTGTAGAAGGCTTAATGCTTTGGCTCGGAGGGGTAAGGTGCGTCTCTATTGGATACCCGGACATGCGGGAATAGAGGGCAATGAGAGGGCGGATCAGTTGGCTAGGGAGGGATCAATATTACCATTTCGTGGTCCTGAACCAGGCCTTGCCGTCACAAAGAAGTTTCGTGATAAACAGATTAGACTTTGGGAGATGAGAGTCGGAGAAATGCTGAGGGGGACACGCAAGGGTACCTCCAAGCCAAAAGATTTATAAAAGTAAATAAGCAGGGAATTTCGGAGTATCTCCTGTCCCTCAGTAGGACAGGTCTGAGGACTTTGGTGGGGGTAGTGACTGGACACACTTGGGTGTCTAGTCACTTGTTTAACATAGGGAGGACGTCTGGTCCCATTTGTCAGAATTGCGACGACGGAGTCAGGGAAGCGGTGTATCACTATTAGGTATTAAGGAAACTAGATTTCGCGTATTACTAGTATTCCGCGTATTAGGAAGCGGTGTATCGCTATTAGGGAAACAAGGTTTCGCGTATTTGGGAGGGCACCACTTTCGTAGGATTGCCTGGGCGAGTTGGAGTTTAAGGATATCTTGGGATATTGTAGACTGACCGGTAAACTACTGGGGGAGATTAACTAAGGGGATGATATGGAGGGCATCGGGGGGATAAAAGCCACATAGGCTTAGGTCCCATGCCATCAGGCACCCGGCATAATAATAATAATATGATCATTATTTATTTTTGCAGGAATGAAAAGATTCGGAATTACCGAGAACTGAAAGAAATGTACACAAATTGAGTAATTTGGGGCATTCCTGTAATAATATCAGCAAACAGGCGTCATCTAAAAGACAACAGGAGACAACATTTGCACACAATTGGGAATGCCCGCGACAGTTGTACAAAATGTACAGAATGTCGGTGCAGTTGAACACTGCAAAAGAATTACCAGCAATTTTTTTGCAGTAAAGACCTGCGTGCTCCTTTTACTAGTGTAATGGAGGTGTAAGTACCAGGCTTGAAATTTATGGTCTTCCAATGCTGTCACCCTATTTATTATGTCCAGCCTTATAACACTCTGTGACCTGGCCATGTAAGCCTCTGTGAGCCACAGTTTAATAGACGGGAAACACCCGAGAACAATTAAAATAATAATAACAGTAACAATAATAATAATACATTGAGAGCAATAACAATAATAATTTATAGACATCTTAGCTAGGACATTTACCCTACAACCACCGCTCATTTAGCTACAACAACCTATCGACCGCTTTGTACAATTCATTTTACAATTCTTTACCAACAGTTCGCTAATGGTCCGGCTACAATATATCCCTACTTAAGAATGCGACGTTTCCTGCAAAGCTCAGAAAATTTTTCAACTTTTTTAGGATTTTGTACCAACATTTCAAATTCCACTTGCCAATCACCTCTTCACATCTATTGTTAAATTCTGAAGTATTCCAAATTTTAGCAAAAAAATTTAATAATCAGAAGTTAGTTTGAATAATTTTTTCAGTCCTTTACTGAAGCTTATTATTAGATATTCACGCAACTTGGTAAGAAAATTTGATGGAAAAGCCGTGACTTTATCCTTATTTAAATTCATAAATGCAAATAGATTTTTATCGTAGTAATAATATTACTTATTAAATAAATTTATTCTGTCACATCAAATAACACTTACCTAATTGAATGTGCTCTGGAGAAACACCTACTATTGCCAACTGTATAATATAGCCTTGGAGTGCCGTTCGATTCTTTGTAATGACCTACGACCTTATATCTCGTGATGTTAGGATGTTATAAGTCACGCCTACTTTATAACATTAATCTTCTGGGTTCACCTTTTTTTTTTATTGCTAACAAAATTATTATAGTTAAAGAAATGACTGAAATATAATTAACTGATAACCTTTGGAGATCTTAACTTTTCCTTAGTTATATAGATTTTTTTATTTATTCACCACATTCATAAAGTAAAAACAAAAATAATCGATTTCAA
Source organism: Triatoma infestans (assembly GCA_011037195.1). Taxonomy (NCBI): domain Eukaryota; kingdom Metazoa; phylum Arthropoda; class Insecta; order Hemiptera; family Reduviidae; genus Triatoma; species Triatoma infestans. Next base: position 231,737 of record JAAEAF010000285.1, on the reverse strand, counting down.
ATTCGCAAAATTTGATTTTATTTGTTTTTTACTTATAAGTATCGCCAAAGCGAAACACTGAAACTTTTTCAGTGAGAAACTAGATAGTCTAAAAAGATATGCAGATTGCGTTTCCATGACACTTTGCGAATGTTAAAGGCCGCTTTAGACGGTAAAGAAATAGATTATTGAATATATGGATAGGTCCGTAATGCTGGATAATATCCGGTATTGCGGATTTTCCATCCATCGTCAAGGTAAAATTATCAAGTTCGTGTAGAGAGTTGACTTCAACTTATTGTTTCCGTTACACACTTCACTTGTTGACTCGGAAATATTTAAAAATAAATGAAATAACTTTACTTGACAAGTTGAATTGTTGAATATATAGATGGGTCCACAATGCTGGATAACATCTGATATATTTTAGCCGTCGTAACATGCATATCATGCATGCAATCGGTTTTGGATTTTCATCCATCGTCAGAGTAAAGTTATCAACAGATTGAGTCAAAAAAATGTAGTATTTATTAAAAACATTTAAGTTGAAGTCAACTCTCTACACGAACTTGACAACTTTACTCTGACGATGGATGAAAATCCGACATCAGTCAAGAACATAAGAAATATGCATGCTATGACGGATAGAATACCAAATGGATTATTTATTAAATTCAATATTTTTTGTTGTTTTAGAAACTTGGATATTTTTTCTCAGGTGTATCTGATTGTTGGCTTATCGACCAGTCTGTGATCACCTTCATACATCCTACTCGAAACAACACAGTCGGACATTACACAAAAAATTCTCCTGAATTGTAAGTACTACCTGTTCCAACAATTATCCTACCTCCGACCCTTTTTTGGCTAAAGAACATGTCCTCTACTCCGATTCCCAATGAAGTTCAGAAAATCCTAAGTCTTGGTCCCAAATTTTAACCTCCCCAATCGCAGACCTAAACACAGCATTCCTAACCTCATCATTGACACCGAATATAACTACGAACCACTGACCTTTCCAAAGATGACAAAGACCGTTTTAATACTTGAAAACCCCACCGTTCATGACAAAAAAAACGCTGATCGATAAGGCAACAATCAGATACTCCTGATCACATTCTAACGTCCAACCATTAATCCATCTTTATATATATATGATTGATACAGTTCTTTGGCATTTAAGAATGGGCTAGTGGCACGTTCTTATGAGGGTATTATTACATTAATTTGCACAGAATTGATTAATAAAGCTTAAATATATTAATAATTTTTGGTTATCTACAATTTATTATTAAATTTACATTTAACAATTAATTATTGTTAAGATAGTTACAATTATAATCAACATAAGTCTATATATATAGCAAAATAATAAAATCCAGATAAATATATTTTAAATTAATTAGTCAGATAATTATTTAGATTAAATTAAATTACAATCATCATTAAACCTGTGACATGTAATTTGTTGATGTGTATGTGTTGTAGTATTGTGAGTATTGTTTGTAGTATTATAACACGAGCGGTTTTGTAAGAGGAGGCTTGAGAGTGTGAATTTGTTTAAGATAGAGATAGAAGTTTAAGAAATAAGTAAGAGACAGATTAGACATCTTTCTTTAAAGATGATTTAATTGAATTATCTTTAAAGAAATTTATTTTTAAAATCAATTATACTTCATTAGATTAAATGTTTAACGCTTATAACTGGCACTGATGTTTAGTCTCTATGTATACGGGATGAATATCGAATTTAGATTGGTGAAATGCTGTAAGACAACTGATGAAAGAATGCTACTCTTGGTAGGCCTTGTTTCTCCTACCAAAAAAACACCGGACAAGTAGTCTTGTCTTTTTGTCTCTTCAATAGCATTGACCTTAAATAAATAGTAACTTACTCTTGTCACTGCCCCAAAATACACTTGATTTGAAGTTAAATTCACTATATTTATTTTTCCAAAATTATTTCAAGTTTTGCATTTCCTTCTTGCACTACACCTGCTAGGTACTGTTGACGGTGCCGGCCAAAGAGGATAATGCTTTCGAGAGGATGATGAATGATAAAAAACACATTTAACATGATCTGGTTTGTATATTTTCTTTCGCCGAAAATTTTCTCGGTACCATCGTAAAACATCATTCATTTACCGTTCTATTTGGTTAAATCATTCGACAATTAACCGTATGAATATTTGTAACTATAAATATGTGTACGTAAGTTTGCGACTGGCAAATCGACTGCAATATTGAGTGCGGGGAATTGTACATGCAGTAGAATTTGTAAGCGACGCATATGGGCGAAAAAAAATTTTTCAAAATAAAAGAAAAAAAATCTGGTGTGAAACACTCACACAACTTTCTCTTACTCCAGTTCTCAAAATTATAATTGACAAATTTTATAGTTTGTGTACCAAATTTACGCGAAATTCGTCGAAAATTGAAAAAACTTTTGCAGTAAAAGCGCACTCCGGATTACTAAATTTTCTTAGAAACTCGAATTTTGCCATCCATTAATTTTGTTTGGGGATGATAGAATTGTAATCCCGATGATAGCAATTTAGAGGAAGCTGTAATCCCTCCCACCTCTCCCCCAAAAGTACCCTTAAATGAATTTTCCCAGAGAAATGTTTTAATAAAAGATGTAGACCTTTACATGTTTAGTTTATATAAGAAGTTTCAAGAAAATCGTCGGAGCCATTTTTGAGAAAATCGCTAAAAAGTGAATAAATCATTTAGTAAAGTGGTAAAGTAAACGCACTTCCGGTTATCCGATTTTTTTCAACCTCGGAATTTCACAACATATTTAATTCTAATTAACATTATTTAGATGACAGAATTGTCTATTAAACTGAAATAGCACTTTAGATGGAAACCTAACTCCACCCCTCCCCCAAAAGTGCCCTTAAATGCATTTTCCCGGAGAAATGTTTCAATTAAAAGTTGTAGCTCTTTATATGTGTGGTTGATATATGAAGTTTAAAGAAAATCGTCTGAGCCATTTTTGAGAAAATCGCAAAAACGTAAAAAAAAACAACTAGTAAAGTGGTACTTCCGGTTGAGGAATTTTGACAGATAACGTACTGTCAGATTCCATGATGATACCTAAACGGAATATCAAGTTTCAACTTTCTACGGTTGTTCAGTTTTGAGCTATGCTGTTCACATACATATACGCACACACACACACATACCATTTGCTAAAAACCACTTTTTTGGACTCAGGGGACCTGAAAACGGATATTTCCGGTGAAAACTCGATATCGAAAATTTGACACGATTACAATACTCCTTGATGACTATTACCAGGAGTAAGAGAAAGTAATTAGTCGTAAGCTCGCTTCGAACAGTCTTTAAGTGAGGAGTACCTCTCTATAAATTTCTGCATTTAATTTCCTCTAAAAACTCTCTTTTTAACCTTCCCCTCCAAAAAAAAAATATATATATATTCTAATTCCCTAAAGATTTAAAATATTAGCATTTTTATTATTTTATTTTTTATTTTTTACAAAGTTGAAACAAACTAAACTAGAACATAAAAAAGTTTAGTGAAGCCGTCTCAATTAAAATGTTTACTCTTGGGTTTTAGAGAGGGGGGGAAAAAAAGAACAATGCATATTAATGAAAACATTTTTTTTTATGGTTGTTGCGCATGTTTTGGAATAGTTTTACTGAGAATTTCATTTTAACTTTTTTAAATCCTTAACGATTCTTTACTTTTACATTAGATATGTTTCTCTGAATTGGGCAAAATAATTTCTTATTGACTTTCTAATAAGAGAATAAAATGCTAATTATAGTCCACGACATCTTGCATTGTCCACTTGCATTGTGAAAATGTGACAACTTGAGATGCTATTAAAAAAGCAGGCGGACTCTTTTTTGTTGATTCTTTTTTATTTAATTGAATAACTATAAAAAAAAGAAGAAGTTCATTTCTATTCTGAATTACAACTGGACGAGCAAATAACCTAGCTCTCTTTTCTATTGAATAATTAATTCCCTTCATTATGCGCTACCCTTCTTTTTTTCCTGTACTATGATACTCTTCACTGCCCCCAAGTTTGCCACGCTTCAATCTGACACTAGCATTTTCTAAGGACCGCCTCTACAACAAGATCATTATTCGTTAGTTACGTATATAAGTATATATACAAATGATGTTTATAATATTCTTGTAATTTTGTTAAAGTAATCTCGGTGTGTCCGTCATCCGGATATTTATAGGAAGATATCCAAAGCAATGATATTTATGCTAAGATTTTTTTAATTCAAGAGAATTGAGTGATGCAATTCGAATGGACTTGCCTCCCCCCTTCATTATTCAAAGCTTATCATTTTGACAATTATGCTTTTCCCTATTCTGATTTCCTAGTGATATCATCGTCTTTTAAATCTCCATCTCGGCATCTTTGCTTCCTAGTGGCGGGCAATCGGAAACTTGTTATAAGGTTCGCCATCTGTTTCATAAGGTGTTGGGCAGGTATCAATTCGGTAAACGCCGATCACACAGGTCAGGTAATCCACAATGCTACACGGCATTATGAAGGCGATTAATTCACCACCGTGGCAACTTCTGTACCAACTCAAGTGGGTTCATTCAGTATTTAAGTATAAGTTAGTGAAGGGATTAGCTCAGTGGTAGCGCGCTGGACTAGCAATGCGGTGGTCCCGGGTTAGAGTCCAGATACTGCCCTTAGATTTTTTCTTCCTAGGAACCTCTTACAGCTCATTGTCCGGTGATGGACAGTATTGTCTGTAACGAGAGAACACTGTCCGAAGGCCGGCAGTGCACTGAGAAGGCTCCGAACTTTGGGGTAGTGTATGGGCCAGAAGGGCTTTGGATAGCATAGGGCTTGGTCCCTGCCCACAGACAATAAAATAAAATAAAAAGTATAAGTTGCTTTATTTCTTAATCCTCTCATCAAGTATTCAGTGTAGTCGACAATAATTCTTACAATTACAAAGACCTTATGTTAATAGAAAAGCAGAAATAGTGGATTAAACGTGCGCTGTAATGTACATTGAAATAATTCATTCACAAAATGCCCGCTAGGGGTATCTGTTGCATGTAGTTACTTGGAAAGTAGCGACCTCACGGGTCACCACAGCTCAGTACTCCAAGCACTTCGTCAGAACTGTACACAACCTAGCTCTTAAACTAAACAGCTCAACCTAGCTCTTAAACTAAACAGCTCAACCTAGCTCTTAAACTAAACAGCTCAACCTAGCTCTTGAACTGTACACTTAAACTACATACACCCTGCACTTTACAGACAAGGACAAACACAATACCCAAACTAGGGTCTCCGTCCCTAGTTAATTGGCGTAAGCCAAGGGAGATGGCAGTTTTTAGCTCAGTGGTAGCGCGCTGGCCTAGCAACGCGGAGGTCCCGGGTTCGAATCCAGCATGCTGCCCTTAGATTTTCTCTTTCTCACTCTACGGTGATAAGCAGTATTGTCTATAGCTGGAGAACACTGCTTGGAGGCCGGCAGTGCTCTGGAAAGGCTCCCGGGAGCACAATAGGTCTTTCAGGTCGCAATGCGATAATCCCCTTCAACAATCTAGCAATTCACAAAATTGTGGTGGATATAGAGAAGTTTAATTGTTGATAAAAATGAATACACAAACTGATACTACACTAACGATTTATATTTTAACGATAATAGTGAGGAGATAGAATAAATAGAAGATTGAGCGACCGAGCGAAAGGCGTTGATGTGGTATCTTGATATAGTAATTGGTACCACTGACTGACTTGAGCTGCCTAATGAGCGGTATGGCCAGTTGGCTGGTTTAATAGTCGCTAATAGTTCTAATAGCTGGATAAACTTTCTCTAGTGGTAATTCTTCAATATTTATCTTGTGACTTATTTATTCTTCAAAGTGGATCTGGCGAATTCTTTAAAACCCTCAGTTTTCCGGCTATTTATTCCAGATTCTTCTATCTCTTAATTCCTACCAAGAGATAGCTTTTAGAGGGAAACCAGGTATGGAGAATGAAGCTGATTCCCTAATTCTTTGGTGGCCATGAGAGGGAATAATTCGTAGTCTAAGTGCGCTTGAGTTTATTTTCTTTTCTTTTTTTTCTAACCAAGGGTAGTTCCTAAGTTTGCGCTCTTATCTACTGTGAATTAGCTATAGAAATAGAAAAATTCCTCTTTTATTAGCGCGTGGAAATATAGCCTCTGAAGAAGCAAAAAAGACACAATGTATTTACAGTATACACATGATAAATCTATATACAAATAAAAACTAGTTCCCCGATACTCATTACTCCAGGAAAAACTTCTAAATTACCTAAACCAAAAACTGTAATCCTAAATTATTCTATCCACATAATTGCGACTGCAGTTATACAAACAGAAAATTTGCAAACAAAAAAAAATACTGTTATGACGAAATTAAATGCTAACTTTTAACGGACAGTATCCATACCAGTCAACTTGTTCTTAACAAAAATTATACCACAGAAGTTAATGTCCGTTTTGCATGGGTAAAATCATTAGGAAAGCTTTACTCAGCTGTCAAGCTCTTGTGATTAGTGTCTGGGAGGCATAAATACTTCATGAAAAAGCATAGATTGAGTAGCGAATCGCGGATTAAGAAATAGCCTTTAAGGTATCTACATATTTTTGTAGGGTACATATTTGTTTTCTTTGTAATACTATAAGCATAGTTTTATCTGTATTTTTATAGGAAATAAGAGATAAAGAAATATTTGCAATAGAAAACGAACAATAAATGGTTGAAAGCTACTAATCCAAGTGGGGTAGGACTATTTCCATTAATACTTTTTTTTTGAACATTCGGCACACACAGATTTATTGAAAAAAAAAAAATACTGTTTTAATAAAATATTCTAACAGAAGTTCACTTGTAAATATATTTTTGTGTAATCATAACTCAGCTGAATATAAAAAAATATATTTGTTTCATTTTTTAGAAATACGAACTGAGTGGAATATTCAATTTTTATTTTTTTTATATTTTTTTTTTTACAATAGTAGCAGAACAATGTTGAAAAATATTCTTGGTTTATTTAGGATCATATTACAGTTGGAATAAACCGGAAACATATTGTATCTGTTTGGAACAATTTTCTTTCTAGTATTTCTTTGGATTTTATATTACATTTTACTACATTGTACAAAATAATTTATATATACTTTTAAAATTGGATTGTGTTTCACCCGCTTAAAAGGAAATCACATCTTTATCTTGACTTCTGATTTTTTTATTTAAATACAAATTTGTAAATACTGGAAAGAAAACAAATAAAAATATATTTTGAGTGAAAATATTGAGTGGACTGTATATAATATATGGTTATACAACATGGGAAATTAAAATATTAAAAATTATATGGGAAAAAAATGAATGTATAAATTAAATTTAAATTGGGTAGCAAAGATTATTTATTATCACTTTCAATAAGCCAAAGGAATGGCGCTTACCTTGAAACGCAGAATCTTTGTTACCAGTGTTGGAAGACCCATGTGTCCTTAGCCCATATCGGGAAGAGGAAAAATAAAAATAAGGAAATAATTATCATGTGCCTCCAACTCTTGAGGCTTGACCAATACACTGCTACTTGGCTGATGATCGTAGATAATAATTAAATGGGCTCTCAGAAACTGCACGGCAGGAAACCACTGGAAGTAACAACCATGTGATTTCATGATAAACCTATGCAGGGCCGAGAGAACCGGAGCCGCTTAATCAACGCAAGGCCCAGTTTATTAATACTAATAGTAATAAACTTGGGTTTTCACAATTAAGAGTAACCGAACTGGCATGAATTGTATAGACAGATTTTACTTCTGCACGACGACTTACTTCAACGACTGTTAGATAGCGACTGACTGAGAGAGGAAGAATGCATAGGTTACCCCTCTCTCTACACTTAGGACACACCCTAATAGATTAGTAAATTATCAAGGCAGTATAATACTCCCCTCCGAAATAAAACTGTACGCTGTTGGCGGCAAATTTAAATTTATATTAAATACCGAACACCATTCTTAGATAAGGATTATTTATATTCTAGAATTTATAAATCTATGCTTTAAAAGACAGTTGTGGAACTATCATATTCAAGTGAATAAAAGTGTTAATTTACCAGTATTCTTTAGAACAGTCAGTATAAATTTTCTTGGAGCAATATTTGAAATAAAAATAAAATAACTTTAAAAATTCATGAAATATATTAGTTTCAAAGAAAATGCGATGACATTTACTTAGCCTTCTAACCACATGTATTATAGGATTCCTAAGTGGTAGTTATCGTAAAGGTCTTCCTGCCTAATAATATGAGCAATACTTAAAATGACACGTTGAACACTTTTTTCTTTTTTTTCGCTTGAGGAGTCTACTAGTGCGCTGCCTTCAAAAGAAGTCTATTGGTCCTCTCCCCTCTCTCTGAAGCCACCGGCCGTGATAAGACCTCTCAACAGACATGACATGATGTTGTGAGGGAATGGGAAAAGGCGCAACTATTCCTGTAGGCAAACCAACTCCCTCCCACAAAACAATCACTGAGACTCCACTATCATAATTACGAAACGTCGACCCCCACGAAACCTTTCCTCAGCTTGTGAGTGCACAGCAAGCTCTGCCGGGCTGAATCACGAACCTGTGATACCATTTTCCAGAGAGAACAAGCCCCCCTACTTAAAGGCTTATAATGGTCGCTAGCCCGGCCCTGGACAAGCAAAGCTTGACCATAGCCTACGTTTTCAAATATCCTCATGACAAGGTTGAGATTTACTACGCCACTCAGATGAAGCGGGTATTCCGTATCCAACCTCTGAACCAACAGCACTCCTCTCGAAGAAATCCAAGAATTTGGGCAAGTTCTGGGAAAGATGTTTCCATCTTCAGTATCCTTATAGACTAGCGATCTGCCAAGACGATAATGGAGTACCTCTCCTCCATCACTAGCAGTAGGAGTCATAGGTGTTACCACATTCTAGTCCCAGTTTTTTTTGGTGTTCAACTAAAATATATGAGAGTATTTATTGATATGATTATGACAATTAGTTGTTAATTAATAATCAATAAATACCCTACATAATGATGTGTAGTTAGCAAAACTTAATGATACTGCAACTTAATATAATTGCAGTGTTAATATTGATATTGTAATAATACTGCTAAAATATGATCTTAGAAAATTCAAAGAGCTGATCAAACATATTTCGAGATGTATCCCAGAAAGGCCTGGAATTATGAATAAATTAATGGAATAATCGAGTGAACCACAAAGCACCCACTATTATATTTCATAAAAACATTATTCCGTTCAACAATCTTGAAACCTAAGACATTGCGAAGGAGATTAATAAATTCTCCCCTAAAGGTTTTATTTAACCTAAGATTTCAAATAAGTAGCATGTTACAACCTTAATGGTTATTAAAGGTGTGTTAGTATTTACCAATAAAATTTAAGGAAACTCACTAACTTTCCGGATAAGAAGGGTGTCTTCAAAATTGCAACGCATTATGTGTGAAAAAAATTGTTTGTTCTAACGGTATATTATTAGCTAGGGTGTGACTTTTGTGTGGCGAATTTGCCGACTTGATTCCATTCACATTCACATTCAAGTACAATCATACTCAGATAGACAGGTATAATCAGTAAACCTTTTTGTGTTTTTGCAAGCCCAGCCAAAAAGTTCAGTAAACATTGCAAGTTTGGAGAAAATGTATCAGTTAGAATTGTATTGATTGCAGTAAGAGAAAGTTGTATGAATTATTCACATTTTATTTGTTTTAATTTCTCATTGAGTTATGCATTTTTTTGCATCGAATAACAAGCTGTCGGTCAAACATTGAAAATGATAAATGGTATAAACGGAAGTAAATTTTGGAGGACCAGAATATTACAAGAGACATTGCAACCGTCTCGTGGACGGAAACGGAAGCACTTATTTTACCATAAAAATTTTTTAAACGAATATAAAATTTAGCAGTTATACGCGAGATTCGAACTGGGAACCTCCCAGATACAAGTCCATGCTCATAACCACTACACCAACACCCGCCCCAATGGCTCATGTATTTCATGTTTTATTACTTTACTCCAGTTTAGGAAATGTCAAGCTCTGGGAGCAGGGCTGACCTTAAAATTTATCTCCGAGTTCTGCAATTTTAGGGAATATAAATTTCTTTTATCAATTTAATTGCACATAGTATGTACAATTTTGGAGACAATATTATACAAATTTAACTAAATAGAATTTCATTTATTTAATCCTAAATTATCAAAAAATATTAATAATAAATTAATTACTCTTATAATTTATAATGACTGCTTTACTATTAATTAAAATTAAAGTTATTAAAAATTGATTTAACACACTTATTTCCAATTTAATAAATTTCAGTATCTACTTATCTATAATTTTGTGTCTACTATAAAACTTTATTTTGTTTTTTTGTTAGTTTTATTAATAAGTTACTAGGGAGGGTAGGCGGTCTTCCATTGTGCTTTAGTAATTCTTAAGTCAGTTTCCATTTTAATTAAAATGTCTTTATTGCCCTCTGGTGGAATTTACTAGATATTAGATGTTTCAATTCTATAAATTATTTCCCAGAATCGATCTAATTAGAGAAAGCCAGACAAAGTATTATTTTTTTTAACAGTTGTTGAAGAAGACTTTGTTTATTTTATTTGTGTCACAATAAATATAATATTTATTTGTATTACTATTTAATAAAAATGTCCAATAAACAGGTAAAATTAAAATTTAAAAAGCTTTAGCTTCAACTTTGTATTTATTTATTCTTTATAAAAGTATTTAAAAAAAAAAAAAAAAGGTTATATTTTTTTATTGACCGTAGAGTTTAATATTTAAACATTTTTTTTATTAACTAATCAGCCTGATGCAATAGGGTAAAAATAAATAATACACACAAAAAGTTTTCTTTTTTAATTTTTCTCGAACAAAATGTTCGCTTTCTTCAGCGAAATTTTTTAAAAAAGTAATTCGAAATAAATAATACATCACTGTGATGGATGCAGGAAGTAGAAATAAATATAATTTAAAAATATTAGTTAAATATATCAGTTTCAAAAGAAATTTGTATATTGACAGCCAAAAAGGGTCAAACCAGGTACAAGACAATGTTACCCAAGACAATATCCCTTGGCTCAGTTGCTTAGTAGGAGAAAACCCCCTCTAGAACTAGCGAGTATTATTCACCAGCATTATAGCGGATCCAATACAAACCAGCCATCATATAGCAGTCCAACAAATATCATTAGTCTTACAACAGTCGCATTCAGAACATCATTCTGCCCATTCAAGTGCCAGTTTATGTTACGAAAATATTTGTGTTCAACAAAACCTTTCTAGTTACAGAATATTTTAAGTGCGAGAGTTTTCATGTATTTACAAACTTAGAATTTACTACTAAATTTATAATCTTGTAACATATCTCGATTCATTATATTTATTTTTTATTTATTTTAAACTAGAGTGGTGACTTATTACTTATTTTTTAAACATATCTCTCTCTAAAACATATTCATATAAACGCCTTTTCAAACCCGTATGGTCTACACTATAAACAGAACTCCCATCATTTACACTACAGCACTAATATAGGTTGTGTAAGTAGTTCTTATGTGTGTGCTCGCTTTTTTTTTACTTACTCCTAGTAAGAGGTAGTATTGTAATCGTGCCAAATTTTCGATATCAACTTTTCACCGGAAATATCCGTTTTGAGGTCCCGAGAATCCAAAAAAGGGGTTTTTAGCAAATGGTCTGTGTGTGTGTGTGTGTGTGTCTGTGTGTGTGTCTGTGTGTGTGTGTGTGTGTGTGTATGTGAACAGCATAGCTCAAAAACGAAAAATCGCGGAAAATTCAAACTTGATATTCCGTTTTGGTATCACTATGGGATCCGACACTAAGCCAGCGCTCTAAATTCCTCAACCGGAAGTACCACTTTACTAAATGTTTTTTTCCATTTTTTACAGTTTTCTCAAAAATGGCTCCAACGATTTTCTTTAAACTTGTTATATCAACTACACTTACAAAGATGTACAATTTTTATTTAAAACATTTCTAGGGAAAATGCATTCAAGGGCACTTTTAGGGGAGGGGGGTTATGGGTTGTCTTCTAAAGTCCTATTTCAGTTTACTATACAATTCTATCATCTATGCAATATTAATTAGAATTAAATGTGTTGTTGAAATTAAATGTGTGTTTGAAAAAAATCGGATGACCGGAAGTGCGATTTTTGCTAAAATGTATTTTTCAGTTTTCTGGTATTTTTTTACTTTCTTGCAATTTTCTCAAAAACGGCTCAGATGATTTTTCTATAAACTTCGAATACCAACTAAACATACAAAGGTCTACAGCTTTTATTTAAAACATTTTCGTGAAAAAATTCATTTAGGGCACTTTTGGGGAAGGGGTGGGGTTAGGTTGCCTCTAAAGTGCTATCATAGTTGATTATACAATCCTACCATCCTAACAAAATTAATTAGAAATAAATAGATGTTCAAAATTCAGAGTTTCAAGAAAATAAGTAAACCGGAAGTGCGCTTTTACTGAACTTTTTTTTCCAGTTTTCGACGAACTTGTACGAATTTCATCAAATTTGGTACACAAACTATAAAATTTGCAAATCACACTTTTGAAAAGTGGAGTAAGAGAAAGTTGTGTGAGTGTTTCACACCAGATCTTTTTTACCCTATTTGTCCGACTAGGTAATACAAATTTTTTAACAAAACCTTTTTCCAAACAATAATAAAAATGAATAATTTGTTATGTTGTCAAGGAATCTAGATTTACATGCCATGAGTCTCGCGACCTCATCGTAGCACCCGAAATCTGACAATACGTTTTCGCTAAACATCTCTTCACCAAAACATAATCTACTATCTCTCATTATATTTCAGGCTTTTATCTATCTATATCCGGTTACTATAGAGGTGTTTAAAAACAATCCGTAGTAACTATTTATCTGAAAAACACTTGAGTATCCGGGTTGAGATCGCGTTAGTGGTTTGCTAGAAACCAACGTTTCGCGCATATTGCAATGAGCCTTTTCAACGTTGTTACACTTTGAAAGCTGTGCGAAACATCGGTTTCTAGCAAACTACTGACGCAATCTCAACCAGGAACCTCAAGTGTTTTCATGAAAATGGCCACATAATCCTAAAAGATCAACTATTTATCTAATAAGCCTTTGGAACTAGTAAAACTTAAAGGTTCTTCTACCTTTCACCAAGATAGATCTTTCATGTTCATTTCTCTAGTAAATCTGGCTCTAGTTATTTTTTTCTTGTTTTCCTTCCACCCACCTGAGGACTTGTACCTGAGTAAGCAATAATACTTCTTATAAACTATAGTGTTATTATCCTCTTCTTAAAACGCTACTTTATTCCCATAACTTGCTCATTGATGCTCAACAGGGCAATTGATGATGGGAGCAGTATAAGAAAGACTGTCCTGATTATTGTTGTATTTGAAATCAAATAACGCAACCAGGCTGCTGTTGCTCGCGGGACTTGCAAGTCCCTGATGATTCTAGGTTACTTTTAAGCTTGTCTTGTCCGTCTCAAAGATTTCATTTTTGTTGTTTTGGAGGCTCTGCGGGAATATATATATATATATATATATATATATATATATATATATATATTATATATATAAAAATTCAGCATCCGTATGTTTGTGCCCGCAAAACTCGAAAAGTATTCGATGGATTGACTTGAAATTTTTACACAACATTGCATTTCCAGATAAGAGTGTTTATATATACTTTTTATTCCGAAGTTCCCACGGAAACAGGAAATTCCGAGCGTTTCGCGAGGTTGGCAGAAATAGACCAGACGCGTTGCGATTGTGGCGCGCTCTCTCAACCTCCTTCTAACTACCTCTCACCGCCACCATTCTCGAAGTACCTCACCAGTCCCGCGCAATATTAGTAGAAAAGGTATTCCAAAGCATCGAAACAAATTAACAAAATCACGCATGGTTAAGCGGAAGAGCCATTCTAGCGGCTAAAAATGTCGACATACTCGATATGTTCTAAACAGAATCGCAGGTGAAATGGGGACATACAAATCCATTGACTCCGTAATGGACCAAAGTGAAGTTGTGAATTTACCAACGGAATTTCTTAATTCACTTGATGATCCCGGATTACCGCTACACATTCTAAATTTGAAAATTGGCGTGCCAATTATATTACACCGAAACATCAAACCAAAGTTATGCAATGGTACAATATTAGTAGTTAAAAAATTGATGAATAATCTGATTGAAGGAACAATTCTCATTGGGCCTCATAAGGAGGAGACGTACTACTTTCAAGAATACCACCATTCCGACAGATATGGCGTTCAAGTTCAAACGACTTCAATTTCCAATATGCCTTGCGTTTGCTATGACCATCAATAAAACGCAAGGACAATCTTTGCAAGTGTGGATTGAATTTAGAAAACGAATGCTTCTCTCATGGGCAATTATATGTCGCATGCTCCAGAGTCGGCAAACCATCTGATCTTTATGTTTATGCAGAAAACGGACAAACAAAAAATGTAGTCCATTCACTAGCTTTACAATAAAAAAAGACTTTCAGTTAAAAACATTTTTTCTTTCAGTTTACAGCAACGCAAAGTAGGGTATTAAATTGAATGATTTGTTTTCTTGCTGAATCTATGTTAACTATAATACTTCTATTTACTTCCCTAATAATTAAAGTCAGACTGAGTCCCAGCTAAGCGTGGCCGGGTTTAGCTAGTATATTCATAATTTATTAATTAATTATAGCAACTGCGTGATTGTTTGTGTTCGCTATTTGGAATTGGTGGATAAAATATCATGAACAATTAAGTCAAAAAAACATAGATGTAGATTCTGTAGGGGCTGGCTATTAAGCATTCGCCCGCCACAGCGACCCCTATGGATCTCTATTGTGACCCCACAACATAGGTGGTATGATATCTATTTTCTGAGTGGAAATTTGAAGCGTGATAAATAATAAATTGATGCTTCAAGTATATGATGCTCACCATTTGTGGCTTATCTGTTCGGGGATCTCAGAAATCATTTTAGTAGTGCAATCTGGACGAGAATTTGGAATTTTTTAATTAATTTGAAATAATTTCCTCAAATTCTGAACAATATGAAATTCTGACTGTTTAAATTTATTATATTATGTAATAATGATTTGTATTGGGGGGAGGGGGGGTAAATTAAATATGTTAATTAATAATTAATTATTATAATTCATATTTGAAATCTTCTCTAAAGGAATCTCATGAGGTCTGTGTTTATACAGAAGTTGGAGAGGATGAAAAAACAATTAAATATATAGATTCAAAAAAATATATAATTAAAATAACCAATATATGTTAAAAATAAATAAATACAATATTGTGATATAACAACATAAGTGTCTTGTAATTTAGGAGAAACTGCTTTTTATAAAACTTACATATTTTACAAATTTTCTGAATTGAAGAAGGTTGGGTTTCTTGGGGCACTTCCACCACTCACTAATGACGGACTTCACTCTTTTTATGGTCACAAAATTTTGATCTGAACCCCTTTCCTAAAAGGGTCCACCTTATATATTCTACCTCCACCCTGGGGAAAGTGAGAAGAGGGAAATTCCCTTTGTCCTAAATAAATGTAGTGATAGGGGTAGGCCAGGTATCTCTGACTCAACTAACTGTTTCTTTTGTGCCTTCCGACCTTCAAAAAACCCAATTTTATAAATATATACATCGGAAAAATTCCTTACTTTTGCAATCATAAAATATATAACAAGAATATATTTCGATACAATTTACATTTATTAATTCGCCCAAAGATGTCCACATTACAATTAAAAACACTGTTATTCCTCACCTAATGCAAGTCAATAATAAATATTGAATTTTGGTTACTATGAGCTAATTTTAAAGCAACTAATGTAGATAATGTAGAGATATCTAAACTATAATGAGATTTAAATTTGAATTATACATGGAGTTAAATGCAACATTACTCATCTTATATAACGCTTATATATACAATATATGTACATACATATATTGCTTACCATTATCATAAATGAGTTGAATGGCTATCTATTGCAGTGAGTGCCTTTACCCAAATGCAATATGTTCGTTATGGTTAATCCGTTATTGTTACTTGAAATGTATTGGTCATAATTTATTGCTAATGGAAAGGCGATTATTACTTGCAATTTTACTGGTGTTTTCTATTCATATCCATAATAATATAACAATTTCTTTATAATTCTTACAGCTGGCTCATAGTTTCGTCTATTGTGAAGAATAGCTACACTTCGGTGTAACATACACATACATACATACATACATACTGTTAGTAATGAGTCCAAAGATATTTGAGCTTTTTTTCTTTGTATTTGTACTTTTTCTTACTAAGAGGAAGTACTGCGATAGTGTGAAATGTTTTCGCCAGAAATACAGGTTTTTGAGGTCCGACAAAGCGGTTTTTTTCTCATTGATTGACCTATTTATGGAGAGTGGAAAGTTACATAGATAGCAGTTTTTCCAAAATTGCCACTTGTTGTTGAACTTACAAATTCTAACTGATTTTTTTTTTTTTTTTTTTTTAATATTCTTTTATTCACTCTTTGACTCTATAGAATTGATTAATCCCAACTAGATGCCTGTCTATTACAGCCCAGCCGAGATATTTAACCTAGTTTTCATTCTAACCCACGTTGGTTATGAGTTCCAATAGAAATCTTGTTTGCAAATAATTCATCTTAGTATATTTAGATTAAGAGAACTCTAGAATGTCAATCAATTTATTCCTATACGTAACCGAGGAAAATCCTGGGACATATATTGCTGTATACAATTTCTAGATAGGTCAATGCAGAGTTTTTTTTTAACAATGTGTATTCTATTTTCCTCTTTTTAAAAATTAGTAATCGCAACTCGAACTGAAAATCATGGTAGAATAGGATTAAACTACATTTATCTTTTCGATTTTAAGTTTTAATATATTGGCAACGATTTAATATATTTCTACATTTCATAACACTTACTTATTATTATATATATTTGTTTACAACATACAGTTGTAAACAAAAGAAAGGAATAGAAAAAAAAAATTGGTAACACTGTTTGTAGGGCTTATAACTAGTCTAGTGCTGCCCAGATACTTTGCAAACATTTCTATTTTATTTTCAAATTAGCAACAGTACTATCCTTGCATCATTATCCCTTTTTGTTTGCAGGTCAGATTTATACATAATTTGATTTTGTTAAACAAATAAAGGCTAATAATATAAAGATAAAAATACATAAAAAAAAAGTTAGCTCCGGAGATCTGCAGTTTTTAAAGGCTTTATTACATTATTATACATAATACTACTGGTGAGAACTCCATGGAAAGCAATAAGCATGCTGAATTAGCGATAAACCGTTTGGCTAAATACATTGCGGAAAATCATTTAATAATGAACGCGTCAAAAACCCAAGAATTAGTCTTCTCACTAAAAGAAGAAAAGGTACGCACGGTGCGCTATCTAGGTATAATACTAGATACTAAATTAAATTATGATGCCTTTATTGAGGAAAAATGTGAGAAATTAAGTAGACTGTGTTATTTGATGAAACGTACTGACCATTGAAGGACTGAAGACGGCCTACTATGCGCTGTTCCATTCAGTCATGACTTATGGCATAATGTTGTGGAGAAGCGCACCACTAGCGGTGTGTAATATGTGTAACTCTGGGAGAAATGATAAATATTATTATGATATATATGTTAAATATAAATTAACAAAAATTACATTTTTGTGTAAGGTGAAATTTTGGGTTTTTGAAGGTTGGGTGAAAACAATAGGGAACAGTTAGGAAGGTACAATACCTTCAGTTACAATAAAAGGAATTTCCCTTCCTTTCACTCTTCAGTGGAGGGAGGGATTATATAAATCTAGGGCCAGAAATAGTGAGGAATCAAATTTGTAGTGATGAGAAATCTGTGTATAGGAAAAGCAGTGCAATCCGAAAATGTATAATACTGACATGATGCAAACCCAACCTTCAACAAATGTTTATGTGTAAGTCTTATTATGAATTAATCCCTGTAATTTTGGTTTTATCTTAAGACAAGATTTGATACTAACTTATTAACTTATTTTGTTATTATTAAATATATACATGATAATAATGAGCTATGTATGATTTATTTCACATCCTCTCCTAGTTCAGGTGAACACAGACCTCACGAGATCCCTTTAGAGAAGAGTTAAATTAAAAATTATAATTATTTACTATTTTGAATTTCTTTTTTTTTATACCCCCCAATTATACATAACATTACAGGTGAATGTGTTTAAATAACAGAAGAAGGTAGTTAGAATAATATGTAAGGTTAGAAAGGATACAAGTTATCGTGAACTATTCCGCGATTAAGCTTCCTTACACTACCCTGCTGCTATATCCTTAAATGTGCCATATTTGTACTAGAACATCCAAATAAGTTTCCGCGTAGAGGCGAACTACATTTTTTTTTTTTTTTTTTTATCCCACACCATTCGGGCGGTCCCTGAGCTTGCGCTCACACCCGCCCAGAGAAGCCACCGATTTCAGAAAGAGAAGGAGGAAAAGAGCTAAAGAAAAATTAACGCCCTCTCTCCCTCCTTCACCAACCCAAGTAGGCAGCGCGGAAACACGCTATCCAAAGGAACCCAAAACATCTAAACAAAACAACAGCAGAGCTCCAGGAGTACAGAGGCGAACTACATAGTCCAATGTGCACGCACCTCCAATAAGTTGTTTTGCCTTGTCGTAATGTTATGGAGAGGGGAACTACATAACATTACGACAAGGCAAAACAACTTATTGGAGGTGCGTGCACATTGGACTTCAAAAGTTGGAAAAGCCCACTATATATGGCCGCTAAAATCTATAATTGTTTGCCTGAGTCTTTGCTTCAGGTGAGCCTATCAATTAAATAATTTTTTTTTTTATTTTTTTTTTTTTTATTTAAGGCGTCTCAACATCTGTGGTCATTTGCGCCCGGAGCCTTCTCAGTGCACTGCCGGCCTCCGGACAGTGTTCTCCCGTTACAGACAACACTGTCCATCACCGGATAGTGAGCTGTAGGGGCTCCTAGGAAGAGAAAATCTAGGATAGCATGGCTGGATTCGAACCCGTGATCTCCGCGTTACTAGTCCATCGCGCTACCACTGAGCCAATCCCTACCCAGAAAAAAAAAAAAATAAATTTAAAAAGGAATTTAAAAATATTTACTAAATAAAAATTATTACTCCATAAACGAGTACCTCTGTAGATGATTGAAACTTTTCTTTTTTTTTTGACACTGTTCTGTACCTTTGGTGCTGTACGAATAAAGTATCTATCTATCTATCATATATGTCACATATACACAACCAACAAGTGTGAGTGTAACCGAAACATTGCGTTGAAGTAAACTCTCTACACGAACTTGGTGAATTTGTTCTGACGATAGATGAAAATCCGAAACCTATCAGGAACACTATAAATATGCATGCTACGACTGATAAAATACGAAAAGTTTGATTTTGTTACAAAATCAAATGTATCAAAAAAAAAAAAATAATCATTTCCATAACTACGATGATTGATCGTAGTTTGTGATGGGTGATTTATTGAAACTAGGTGAAAACTGTAATCTTTTAGATATACACACACACACACACACACACACACACACAAATATAGGGTAAAGACAAATGTTTTAGCAATGCTGAATTGTTGCTTTAAATCTGGCCACATTTATTCTTATCTCGCCCTTAGTGTTACATCCTTCTTCCCACAAAGTTGAAACAATTTCTTCTTCTTACTTTTTCTTGTTCTTCTCATCACTGTGATTTATAGTACTCATTTTCACGAGGCCCCTCCCCACTACTAAACCATCCACAAGAGAGTATTCTTGGTTTCGGGTAGTTTATTCTCTCAGATCATCTACATTTATTTTTTTTTTTGCCTGAATTATGACCCCTACGAATAACAACTCACACTGGTATTACTAAGAATGTTGTTCAAATACTCTTAGCGTGTACTGTGATATAATAGTATAATGGGATTTTTCTTTGAGGTCATTTAGGCGGTAGAACAAGAGAAAACAATTTAGGGTGTAAATGAGGCTAACAATTTCCATCTATTTAGCACAATAATTTTTTTTTTTTATAACTAGTCTTCTTAAAATAGTATAATGGCCGTGAGAAGGAGAAAGAGAATTAGAGAGAATAGAATTTAGAGAAATAAACTAGAATATAAGCTGAACATTGTATTATGAATAGAACATACAAGCTGCAAGGACTTAGCAAAAGAAAAATAAAGAGACAGACTGGGTGAGTGATAAGAAGGTTTGCTGACTGGTTGTAAACTGTCCTGAACTCTACTGTTGTCGCTCTATTTATCTGAATTGTCCATTCCTAGTCTAGCCTAGTTGAGGAGTGATTCATTTAATGTGCTCCAGCGCATTTCGGATCTTATGAATCTATAACGATTCGGATCCTTTTACAATAGTAATGGTACTTTGTAACTTAATTTTTTTACGTTATAGTAATAAAAAGTAATTCGCCGCATCAGACTTTTATAAGGAATGACATCGATGGGATAAAAAAAACATACGGTCAGTTTTGAATAAAGGCTAACTAACATAGAGTAACCATTAAATTATAAAACCTACCCCCCTCCAAACTTGGTTTGACAAGTGTAAACGTTCCTAAGGTAAAATTTTTAGTTTCAATCCAAAAAATATTCTTATACAATCCAATATAATTTTTGTTTTTTAACAAGATACAAAATTTATATAATAATGATAACAGACGTCGAACAGAATTCACTAAAAAAAATAAAAACTAAAAAATGTGTAATCTTTAAAAATGTAATAATATAACAAGATCATGTAAATTGGTATTTTAAAAACTAAACAAATAATAATAAAGATATTCAGCACTTTAAAAAATGGTACACCCACATAGTGATTGTGATAAAACACACAGAATATATTAAATACAAATAATAGTAGTCAGAATCAGAAGTCAGATATCCAACTGTATGTAATCTTCCAGGCATGGTGGACGTATAGGATAAAAAGGCCTAGGATGTTTTTGGCTACATAAAAAGGAAGCTATAAGAACCCCCGATAGAATGTATTTATTAAATAAAGTAAAGCATACGGAATTCTGGCAAGGGGGGGGTATACTTTTCAAGGAAATGATATAAATCTTCCTGGTTTTAAATCCTGCAAAATTGACACCTTTCCGAGATCCGAGTCTCTTTCAAGTTACGATCTGAAATTTAAGTATTAAATTTTGCCTTTCAGCTTGAACAACCAGTTCACTCCGTTAAAATTAAGGTTATACAGTAATGTTGCCGCCAAAATAACTCTGTGCTTGCTTATAAAGAAGGAATCTATTTAAGGTGACTCTCTGTCCTACGCTTCATAGATTTTAGATCTGAGAGGAAAGAGCCTGTCCATCACAACTCGAGAGATCGTCCAAACAACCATTTAATTGACAAGAATAAATTTGAGATACGGTGAGTCAGCGTTTAAACCAGTCATTTCTTTTATTTATCACCTCGAACTCCCATTTCTTGAGCAGTCTGCAGTCCGAAAGAGCGATGATTTTTCAGCAATACTTAACATGAGTTTTTTTTTTATTATTACTCCATTTGCAGGGCTTCTTCAGCCATCAGGTATCTAGCAGTCCAGTATATTGCGGAGTTCTTCTCCATGTCATTCCTATAAACTTTATCGCGGACAATATCCAGAGACTGTGGCAGGAGTTTAGATGTCCAGCATCCATCGGCTCCTCTAGGCAGAGGGGACATATGGGGGAGTCAACAACTCCTATCCTATTCAGGTGAACCTGGAGATAGTCGTGCCCAGTCAGAAGGCGGAAATTGGCTGTGGCTACTTTTCTTGGCAGGCAACTGGGCAGGGGCTGTCTAATCAGTATTTCCCATCGTTTACCGCTCGCCTTTTGCTTACGCGATGTATGTAAGGCTTCGTTGACTCTTTCTTTTATTTCACGACAAGCACCTTCGCAGCTGATAGCTTCTGTTCCTACAGAGCACTGCCTTTTTTGGCAAATTGTCGGCCTTTTCGTTTCCAGTAGTGCCCAGTGACTGGGGATCCACTGGAGAACAATAGTCCAGCCTCCCTTAATCCTCTCGTGAATTTTTTTGCGGGCCCGTAGAACATACCCACAACCAGTTCCAGAATGGGAACATAGTGCTTGAATTGCTGCCTTAAAGTCTACGAAAAACACAACTTTGCCTGTTTAAGATTACCTGTGCAGCCCAATCTACAGCAGCAATCTCGCCATCAAAATTGTTACAATGGCCTCCCAGCGATCCGCAGTGGTCCACTTCGAGGCTGTGCACACCATAGCCAACTCTCTTTAGGCCTGCATCCGTAACAGACGCCCAACCGTCCGTATATATATGTAGCCACTCATCTTGGGGGTAGCAGATAAGGATAACTTCAACCCTTAAGCGCTTCAATATCTCAGGGCTAGTCGTACTTTTCAGGGCATCTTCAAACAGGAAGAGGAAGCAATTAGCAGTAAAAAAGGTGGTAATGGACTCAGAGTTTCGCGGAAATGGTTCACACGCACCCACAGAGATGTTATAATTGCTTCCAAGCTCCCTAACAGCAGCCAACATGGTTTTTGGGTTTTGAGGCGCTGGGTGGCTATGTTATTCTGTTTCCAGAAAGAGACTAGAAGTCTCATTAGCTTTTCACCAAGTCTCATCGCGGCCTTTTCGCGTCTAAATAAAGATGGTTCCAGTCCAGTTTGTAGCTCCATAGCTAGAATTGAGGTAGATTTTGCGGCGCCTGTGATAATTCATGAGATGTAGTATAAAGTAATCCAGAGGTTCAAGAGCTGTCTCAAATGTCAGCATGTAATTGGGTGATGAGAAAGGTAGAGAAAATAATTCATGGTATAACATGTCTGGAACATTTCCAGCTCATGGCCTGACTGAAAGCACCACAGTAAATAACGGCAAGTGAAATAATGTTAAAACATCTATTATTTGTAAGGTAGAGGCACATTTCAGTAAAGTGATCGACCGATTTTGACTAAAACCTTATTGACGCGTCCTCTGCTAGCACCTAAATGAAATACAAAGTTTCACCTTTGTGCGATTTTCTTTTGTAAGTAATACTGACCAACTTCTAAAAACCAATTTTTCGGACTCAAGACCCTCAAAATATGTATTTCCGATGAAAACTCTGTTTCAAAAATTGCAGCTGAAAGTGACAGTATCAAAAATTAAATTAATTAAATTAATGTAGTGAAATCTCAATTATTAAACAATTATGCAATGTTACCTTGAGTTATTATTATAATAAAAATGATTATAAATATGATAACAATTAAGTAGTGAATAATCAATTATGTTGAGAATTATAATCAATTAAATATTTGAAATAATTGATTTTATTAATTAAAATTTTTAAATAGTATTTCAATAATTTAATAAACTCAGATTTAAAAAATAAATTAAACAGATACAGTAGCAGGATATTTAACTTTATTGAACCAATATTCAGTAATATTCATTTCTATTGACTGTATAGACTTTAAAAACAACTGTATCTCTCTATTGCTTATACCATTTTGGTGCTAGTAACATTTGTAATATTTGTTAGGATAAATATATTCAGAAATAAAAGCCCGGCATAAACAAGAAATGGCGCCGACACAACCAAATCGCAATACAAACTACCATAGTCCGTATACAAATCCACTTTATTAGAAAAGACAATCTTCTCTTGTACTTTGGCAATACTTTCTTCTTTCCTCCCTCCCCACCCCGTCATTTCTTTTTTGTTGGAAGTTGTATCTTTTAGTAATTGTGCAGACAGTCTGTCGGGGCTAATAACCCTATGTGTTTAGATTTCGTTCGATATTTAGATAAAACATTGTTTTGTAAATAATTACAGCAGAATTTTATCTACTCCTCGAAAATTTTGAAGTTAGCTAAGCTAAAAATTCGAACAGTTATTCTTGAAATCGGTAGTTTCTACGTTCGTATGTATATTTTTATAAGCCCAATTTTGTCCTATTTTAGTAGTAATTATGTCGAAGTGGAACTGAATATAACGTCATTTTCCCAATGACTCTCTCATCTTATAAAGCTGCTGGCAAAGTAGAAAAGTTACTTAAACATGCTCTTAATCACTTTGATAATATTTCAGAATAATGCAATTAGTTCCATTAGCTTTCGGGCTGCTAAGAAAATAAGGTGTAAATTCGGATAAGATACAGTTCGGCCGCAGAAATATTCGTACTACATATATTTGTTTATTAATAAAATATATATTACAATTAACGAATAGATTTAATAAGGAGACTTATAACGTTAAACTGTTAGCGATTGGAGAGCGACTAAACTAGACACGGACCGAATAGGACTTCCTTGATATTGTATGTATTTGAAGAATTAGATTGGAGACTGGTGTATCTAAACTCTTCTTCATAGCTTATGTCTTCTTCTTTACACTTTAAGACAGATTTTAGACAAGGTACCAACAAAAACTGAAAAACCTATTCAGTAAAGTCGCACTTCCGCTCAACCGATTTTCTTCAAACTGGGAATTTTGCAACTTATATAATTCTAATTATTATTATTCAAAGAAGGGGAGGGCAAAACCGTACGCTATTCAAAGCCTCCCTGGGCCCATGTAGCTACCCCTAAAGAACAACAACTACTGGGACTAGAACAAAAGAGCAGGCCCAGGTTTTACCAATCTAAGTTTCAGCACAGACCGAACAAATCGGACCAAAACCTTAAAAGGACATAGCTTAAGATCCTCTACCGATATCCTATTCCGGCCGAAGGTCCTAAACCTAATCTCCTCACAGCCCAAACAATCCGTCATCAGATGCATGGGTGTTTCCTCCTCCGTCTCACAAACTCTACAAAAGGGGTCAGGCATGAGTCCCATTGTATAGAGATGTCTCCTTAAACCACAATGCCCAGTGAGGAAGCCAACCAGACGCTTGAGAGAGGTCCGTGAAAGACATCGGATCCCGCTACTCAAAGCTCCGTCCGGACCCCCAATGACCATTTTAGACTGCCGACAACCTACCGCACTCAACCATAAGGATGAGTGCTGTGAGGTCATCCACGTCTGAAAGCCTGACAAACGTGTGCCAGAAGACACACCAACGGCAGGCTCGGGATCAATGAAAGGAAGAGAGCCGCCAAATTGGGCAAACCTATCCACCTCCTTATTCTCAAAAATTCCCATATGACCTGGAACCCAGACCAGAAGCACATCTTCAATGAAAAAAGATCTTTCAGTCTTTTAGAACATTCCAACACCAATCTGGAAATGAAGACACATGAGTTAAGCGCCTTCAAAGCAGCCTGGCTGTCCGAGCAGATACAAACGCCTTTTAAATTAGTGTTACGCACCCTCTCATCCAAAATACAACAAAGAATTGCATAAACCTCAGCCTGGAAAACGGTGGCCCACTTACCAAGGGGCACCACCAAATGGTCTCGCGTCTCAATATAGACGGCAGCCCCAGACCTACCATCTATCCTGGAACAGCATCGGAGATAATTGTCAGGAATCATCCCAGACGGACCCAGGGTTAACCAATCTTCCCTAGAAGCCAACCTAACCCTGTAGGAATGACCAAAGACAGAAGTCTTCGACATTCTATCAGAAGGGAAACCTGTAATGGGAATCTGGAATGGGAAACCTGTAATTAAAAGCAACTCGCGATAAATGGTAGAATGACCACATCGCTTACCCTGCCAAAAACCTGTGTGTTTAATTCTATAATAGGCTTTCATTGCCTGGTTTTTCACCTCTAACAGATATATTACATTATGATCAATTACATTACTCAGACTAACAATTGAACATTGAAGATTAAAAGCATCATTCCTTATATATTGCGACAAAGCTAAATTTACGGAGCACTTGGTAGTTTAAGCCTGGAATGGATTATCCAAAAGTATTGGAAGTGATAAACAAACAGTGTTGAGGATTTAGATTATGTGAAAGGATTTAAGAAGTTTATTTATAGATCCTTAGTGATGTTTTTAGAACAAAGATAAAAATCACTCTACAGCTTAATAAAGGAACCTTTTGCCCTATTTACCTTGAAAAGATAAATCTTTGTGCATTTAGTCTCCATTTAGTCTAGTAAAAATCCTTGCCTCTCAACTGATATTCTCACCAGGGTACTAAATAAATAATTTTTTTTGTCATGGGTGTAAAACAAAAGAAAGTAAAATACTTTTCAGGACAATTAACCAAAAGCACATTGTGAATTAGCAGAGTGTAAACAAAGGGTAAAAAGAACAAAAAGAATGTTATGTATTCTCTGTAAGAAAAGATAAAATCAATGACGCTTGTAGCGTAAAGAAAGTTCAGAATTGATGTAATAGTTCAGGCAAAGAGAGTTCATGCTTTAAAGAGAGACGGAGAACAAAAAAAAGAAAAAGAAAAAAAGATGGTTGAACTTTTATAAGCACACTGCGTTTCATAAAGGAAACTAGAAAATTTTCTACATAATGAACTTTGTTAATGCTACGAGGAGCAGAAATTAACAACTGAATTCTATAATCATGATTATTTAATATTTTAAATTATTTGTTAAATAAATTGCTCATATAAAAAATGCTTTAACTACCATTTCTAATGAAAAAATTAGTAACTAATTCCTCAAAATTATTCTTATAAAACTTTTCGGCCTTTTTGGCTTAAGGAGGTTCCCAAAATTTAGAACCATTAAGTAGCAATAATTACTTTTATATGTAACATATTTCCAAAAAAAAGTGATTTTATGGTGATTCCGAGAAATCTGTGACTTCTAGATTTCAAATGTTACGGTGGTTTGATCGAAGCATAATCACATTCAAATATTTCCTGCAAAGTTTTGAAAATTACCATATTTTCCCCCTTACATTAGTTTTAATGTGAGCTAATCGTTGAAGAAATGTTCCAAGTTTCAAAAAAAAAAAAATAGTTCATTATTTTTTTATTTTTTTTTACATTTTATTGCAACTAACAATTATCTACTACTATATTTTTGTTAAATCTGTAATCATAACAATAAATATCAATGTAAACAATATATCAAAATTCCTGAGGGAGGTCACCAAAGGTGTCCGAAACCTTGAATAAACTTTTTTTAAAATAGAAATATGATGATGACCTCTTTCTGACTGTTGAAATGTAATTGGTGTGATGTTGTTGTGTGTTTGTAGTGGTAGCTTGTAGTGGCTTGAGCGGTTTAGTATAAGGGCTTGTAAGTATATATGTTTAAGAGAGAAGTAATAAGAATAATTAAGAAAACACTAGCAGATAAATTAAATATATTATCTTTAAAGATATTTAAATATTTTACAATATCACAACTATTATGCTTAATCTAGAATAAATGTTAATCTCTATCACTGGCATGAGTTTAAGAGAGCGATTCTTGAAGCAAGTGTTCTGGCTTTGAAAGCAGAATGCAGACTGTTCTTGTTTGAAAGCAGAAGGCATACTGTCCGAAAGAATGTCTTCTCTTACAAAACAGTTGGCCAAGTGGCATTGTATTAATTTAACGGATTCTTGTACCTTTGTTCTCTCTTTATAGCAATGACCTTAAATTATAGTACCTGACTCTTTTCACTGCACTAAGATACATTTAAAATATTAACAAAATTCTATTTTTCAAACTATAAAATATTCTAAACTATTTTTCAAAACTATTATTTTCTTTCATTTCTTTCTTCCACTACACTGTTAATCCAGACCACATTCTCTTAAGACTTGATACCTTTAATTCTTACCATTCACACATACAGTTTATTCTAGAAATAGAACAAAACAACCACATTTCTTGCCTAGACACACTAATAATATGACAACCAGACCAAACATTCACACACACAATTGGTATACGAAACGTACTTACTCCGGCAGACTTCTACATTTCCTTTCAAAATCAGCCCTTACATCATAAAATTAATGCTACCAAAAATTTATATAACCCAGCCATTAACTTGTCTGCACCTCCATTCCAGAACGACAATATCAACAAGATACACAACATTCTACTACAAAATCATTATCCAAATCACCTCATCCTCAAAACATTCCGTAAACTAAAAAACAACCCTTTAAAAACCACATGCTATTCCATGCCCGAGCATCTATATTCCGTTCTTTCATCTACACAAACACCATCTCATACAAAATCATTCATATTCTATAGTCTTATCATTCCCAATCTCAAGCCTGATCTCTATTCCTCCAACAAACTCAGCAAACTGTTCTCTAAACTCAAAGACCCCATTGAAACTTATGACCAAACGAATTCTGTTTACAGCATACCTTGTATTGCACCAAACTGTAACGCATGTTACATTGGTGAATCAAAACAACACCTATGAAAGAGACTTAAACAGCATGAACTAGTAGACATAGCTTACAAAATTTGACAGTACACCCTCACAAAACATGCACTCACCCTTGCCCATTCCTTTGATTTCCTAAATGCTTCTGTCCTAACCACCCTTTCCAGCCACCCGAAACGACTTCTTTCTGAATCCATTCACGTTAACCTCAACCCTAACACCATCAACTACAAAAAAGACAAGGACGTCATTACCTCTTCTTACAACAACATTTTCCACTTCTTCAAACCCCTTCCCCCCAACTAAATAACACATACCAACTTTCTACACTTTCCACTTATTTTCTAGTTTATTTATAGTCATTTATTTCTCTTATAATTACTAATTATTTTGTTTTTCATTTCTACCACTCTTCATATTTCCTAACTTGTAAATTTTCCCTTCTCTGTGTTCATTGCGAGCATACCTTACTCCACAATCAAACAATAACCTCCTCCAACATTTAGCTCTCCATTCTTCTTTAACATGTATCATATCTTTTTAATATTGTTTAATCTTTATAATGTTTTAATTTTTATCATACAATTTTCTTTAGTTTCGAATTTTTGTTTTGTAGTTCCTGAGGAAGGAACCAAAAGTGTACGAAACGTTGAATAAACTTTTTTAAAAAATAAAAAGTTTCTTCTTTGGCCCCAGTCAACTAATTTTTTGCTTGTACAACAATGAATACTTTATGTTCACTTACCTGAAGGAATTGGATATGTTCGCCAAAACGTTGGGGGGTGTCTATAAAAAAAATAATTTTTTTTTTTTAAATATTTTACTGTTTGACACTTTGACGTATAAACCATCGTACAAAATTTTAACAAATTATATATATATATTTTATAAATAATAAAAACAAATTTCTAGTTGTGCGTCACCCTCATTGACGCATTAAATTTAATTACTACAATTTGTTTAATACTGAAAGTTCACTTTTTATCTACAACTTTTCTTCTTACCATAATACTAGCACAATTATTGTTTCATTCAGATGTAAATTACATAAAGGCTAATGTAGAGCGCCTGCTCAGTTGAGAGGCGGATATAGTTTCACTTTGTCATGTCTTACTGATGCGGCACTTACATTAAAATTAAGTTTCTAGTTTAAATGGAAGATTAATTTATTAAAAAATTTTATAACTAAATTTTCTCGCTCATAACTTCTTAAAAATAGGCCCCCCAGAAGGTATTGGGAAGGTATTCTTTTATTATAATCAAAGATAAAACTTCAGAGATTAAGAAATTTTTTCAAACTTATCACCCTGACGATATTTGATGAATTTGCGTACATAATTTGAAATTTTCAAAAAGAAAGAAAGTCATTGTTAGTTGAAAAAGTGATTATTATGTGAAAAAAAAATCGGAATAGATTCGGAGATTTGATATATTCTAAAATAAGATTTAAACTCAAAACCAAAAAAATGGTAACTTCCGTTTTATGAAACATAAAATGTGATGAATGAAAGCATCTATATGATTATTTTAATGAAACTAGGTTGTCAGGAAAACGTGCCTTATCGGACAGAATATTCATTTTTTTTTTTTTTGCAAGTAAAATATTATTAAAATATCTAAACTTATAAATAATTTTAAAATGAAATTAACTGGTGATGAATTGCTTTTCGATAATTGGGCAATAATTCTGAATGATATAGTGTTTCTTATATAAAGCTATTTCAACTTTACAGATTAAAGTCTTCATAATATTATTCAATAACAAGAATAAATAAATGTATATTTCATGCAATTTTATAATGATTGCAATATACGTTCTCTAAAGATATACACTCTAGTATGGCCCATATATAATAAAACATGCCCATGAATTATTAATAAATTTGTTGGACTTATATATGTGGACAGTTTACATGGGTTTATAAAAAATATAAGCCGAGGAAATATGAGGGAAAAAAATGGAATTTCTTTACTATTTAACTAAAGAAAACATAGACATTTACCCCCACCCTTTACAAAAGGGAATTTCAAATGTGTATGTATATATGTGTGTGCACTTTACTAGCATAACTAACATATCAGGGATTCTTTGGTCTAGAAAGTCTAGATGGTTAAGGTTGTATAGTTGTTTGTTAAATTTAACAAACCTTTCCGCATTTCTCCCGTCTTTGACTGGCCGAGCAGATTTTTTGGGATAATTTGGGATGAAAATGATTTCACTGGAAAAGGTAAAAAACATTCCACGAAATTCTCCTACTGCTTGATCCATAGTTCTAATTATCTTGAAAGGAATTTATTTATTTTTCTTCATTGGTATATCTATATAATATTTAGAGAAAATTGTTTGAGCTGCTTTCGAGAAAATCATGGTAACCTGAAAGAACCGTTCAATAGATTGAGTCCGCCTTTTCTGGTTGACAAAATTTCATCAAAATCAAATTCTAGTTCATTAAATATTACATTGAAATGACCCTTTGAGGGAATCCAACGTTTGAGCATCCTCAAAAAACCTTTCATAAGATAATTTTCCTTTGTAAAACATTTTCAGATAAAAATGATACGCCTAAATTTGTGCATAATTAGTTAGTAAAGCAGGAAGTGACGGTGATCATTATTATTGAATACATTGAAATTCACGATTACTGTTGCTCATGTACAAATTTATTTTTGGGTGAAAATGTGGATGGGTCCGGAATGCTGGATAACATCTGTTATTTTATCCGTCGTAGCATGCATATATTTTCTTCCTGACCGGTTTCGGATTTTCATCCATCGTCAGAGCAAATTCACCAAGTTCGTGGAAAGAATTCATGTCAACGCAATGTTTCTATTGTTGCTTTGTTGATTGTATATATGTGCGGGACGTTATAAGATTATGTTAATATGTGTGTGCTTTTAATGACAAAATGAAATTAATGTAATAATTCCATTTTGTCATTAAAAACACACACACACATAGTAACATAACCTTATAACCTCGTATATAGAATATACAACCACATACATGCTACGACGGATAAAATAACGGATCATTTTTGGGCGTTTAACCGAATGAGGTGATATTGTAAAGATTACCCGAGCGACGAACAGTTTATTAGCGTTGGTTAGAGATGATGTTTTTTTTTTTTAATGTTTATTGAATCTTTACAACTACATAAATAAATATGTAAGAAGTAAATAGGCTAAGGGGAGATAAAACAATGACATGACGGTGATGAATATTAGTTATCCAGCGACAGCTACCATTAGTTAGCCGGAATTTAGCTGGTTGAGAATTCCTTGGATAGGGAAGGGAGTAGCTAAGTGGTTAGCGTACTGGACTTCCACACGGAGGTCCCGGGTTCTAGTTCAACTGTGCTGACCTTAGATTTTTTTCTTCCTAGGAGCCTCTACAGCTCACTGTCCGGTGATGGACAGTGCTGCCTGTAACGAGAGAACACTGTGCGGAGGCCGAAATTGCACTGAGTAGGCGCCGGGCACCAATAACCATAGATGTTGACGCGCCTTAAAGTAAAAAAAAAAATCTTACAAGCTTACAAAAAAAATATACAAAATTCAGGGAATCCAGGGCTAGCCAGGGGTGGAGCCCTGGTCAGATACGCAATCTGTTGCGCGTTTTAATGTTGTCCACATAGAATCGGTAAGCACATTATGTGAACAAAATCACAAGATTTATTTATTTCCATTACATTTGTTTATCATAACCGAAAAATAGATGGTCATAGTTTCGTTGCTCTTGTTTACTTCAGCAACCCACTATCCACAATGATCTAAAACTCCCATTTGTCCTAGATCTCGCCAAGTCCTGATATATTAAATTCCATTCCAAACTTTCCCAACACTGCAACCCATTGATCCGCAACCTGTCAATTCCTGCTAATCCTTTCCGAAGACTGAAGCGCCGATGGCCTCGCGATCACCTAATCGCTTGATAAAAAAAAAGGCATCCTTCGAATTCACTTCATCGGTGTCTATACTAACCGACTTATGATGGTTTGTTGGATGGCCCCTCATTCAATTCTGTCATGTCAAGTTATTAGTTATTGTTTTTTTTTCAGTTTTGTTTTTTATTTATTTTAATTTTATTTTATTATTTTTTATATTATCTTTTGTCATCTCATTTGCTTGTTGTATATAATTCGCAGTTTCAAATAAAATAAAGTAAAAAAAAAAAAAATTAACTTCCGTTGTTTTTTTTTTATTTTAAATATATTTTTTCACAACACAAACAAACAGACACACATCCAAAACACCCCTTGCATATTTTGTATTAATTTTCAATCAGTTCTATTTCTTCTTCCATTCTATGAAAAAGTAAATGTAAAATAGTTTCTGTCTAAATCGTTTCAGTCATTTGCTACTTCTTATCACAGTTTGCTAGAAATCAAACTTCCGAGATGGAAGATTAACGTCCTCTTTAACGAATCGTGAATTCGGTTAGAGATGAGATCAAAGGATATAGATAATATTAGATTTTATGTTATTTACTATATATATATATATATTGTAGTACAAACATCTATTGCATTTTAAAAATTCGGTATTAGTCAAATTATCTTGTAGCATAGGCACAACAAGGTACAGCTGCTATGGGTGCCTGGACATGCAGGGATTGAGGGTAATGAGACAGCTGATCAACTGGCCAGGAACGGCGCAAACTGTTCATTGATCCGGAGCCGGTCCTGGGGATAACTGGCGGAGCGATTCGTGCAGCGATTAGAGAATGGTGTCGCAGTAAGCATGAAGAGCTCTGGAGGGGGAGCCCGGGTGTTATACACAGTAAAAGGATGATGCCAGGACTGTGTAAACGAAGGACCAGATGACTCTTAGTCTGAGTAGGAGCCAGATTTCTCTGGTGACGGGACTATTTACGAGTTATGGTAGGTTCAGGAAACACTGTACAAGGTAGGGCTCATTCGAGCGGAACCTTTGTGCAGATTAAATCAGGAAGAGGAGGAAACGGCCCCCCCACCTGTTGTTTGATTGCGTTGCAATAATTAAATTGAGGTATGAAACCTTTTGTACGTTGCGACCTGAGGAGATAGTAGCTCAAAATGACCTGGTGGTGAAGGCCCTCAAACTTCTTAAGGAGGGAGAGTTTGTCTACTAGGAACTATCGGGGATGGCACAATAACCTCTGTTGGCTGCAGTGCCGGGATACAGCCCACCCGAGGTTGGTAATAATAATAATAATAATAATAATAATAATAATAATCTTATAGTATCATAATTGGAGCTATTGAAGCAAATGTCCGCTTTAAGTAAAATAGTTAAAAGATATTATCTTCCTTAATTGTATGTGGCATTATTACTCAACATCAAGGAGTATAAACAGTAGAGTGAATTTATTTTTAGAATTTGAATAATTTCCTAGAAATAAAAAAAAATTGAAAATTATATTCATGGTCACTTTACTTTGATTATTTCCAATGTTGCTCCAATGTAGAAAAAAAAAAAAAAAAAAAAAAAGTAAAAATTACGAGCACCAAATTAATAGTGACACTTTTATGCTTTAAAAAGATTGTACTGTAACATTGCTGTCGGCTGTTAAGCATTTACCATCAGCAAATAGCCTGGAAGTCTACTACGTATTTCCACTCAATTAGCCTTATCTTAACTTAGTCCTAACAAAACAAATAAATACTTTGCCCAAAACGTAGCTTGAATATCGAAAGAAAGCTTCTTTTTTTTTAAAGCAGTTCAGGTAATTCTACGTTTTGCCAGTTTAAGGTTTAATACTTTTATTGCTGCGGTATATATTACATGAAATAAAATAGAATTTAGAATTTTTCTAATCTCATACAGTTTATGAGATATATAAGAAATTATTTTCTTACATTAAATGATAATTTTAATGAAATTCTGATGCCAGTTAGCAATTTAGCCATTTTAGCGCGATGAAGATTATGTCTTGAATTGTATGTACTGCAAAAACCATTTTTTTCCGTTTCTTTAATACATTCTTTAGAGAAGCTGCTTTTGCGGGCTGTTGTAGCTATGATTACTTATCAAACTTTTATTCCCACTTCTCGGGACTTCAGCGTATCGAAAGTGCTACTTTGTAGAATCTTTGTCTTGCAGAAGCTTCAACATAAAGCTTCTTCTGAAATGCCATTTCAGTACTAACTGCGCGGCAGACACCCAAGGCAAGATAGCGAGTAGCGGGGAAAAACAAAAATGAATAATAATGTAAAACCAATGAAAACGAGACTTACTCTTTGCTGACGGTGAGTGATGAATCGAAGAAGGGTTTATGAGACGAATGGCGGACTGAGAAAGGAAGAGGTGGCGTATGTGTGTGTGTGTGTGTGTGCTTGGGTGGCGAAAGAAAGGAACTCTCAGGTGAGCGTAAAGGGATTGGAATGCTCCTTTAGAAGCGGATAACGCCGTTGTTGAAGCGGCAGGTGATGGCGAGTCCACTAAGGCGCAGGTGATATAGCCTTGTGAAGGTAGTGGCGCGGAGAGATGATTTTTTTGCTACTCACCGATGAATTAATATTAATTAACAAGGCGAACAGGCGCGTATAAAGTGACGCGAAATATAAAGGGCGAATTCACAGTACAACACTAACTAAAGAAGCAGAAGCGGTAAATAAGAAGTTGCATTGGCGAGATATTGAAGGTTAGTGGGGAAAGAAGGTTGGTGGTGTGGTGCGAGGAACGGATACGGTGCAAAGGAGAGATGGTGTGGGGTGAGGCAGGAAAGCTGACTCCTTTCCACACCAACCGGGGGAGGAAGATGTGGGCAGCGAATTCTGAGAAGGGCGTACTGAATATGGACGGCAACGCGCACGCACGGAAGTAGGAAACAGCTAGGCGGACTAACAAACAGACGCAACAAGCACAGTATATATGGGCCTACCATCTATATAATATTAAGATTCATTAAATGCATTAATTGAAGTCCAACGTTTAAGCAAAATGACTAACCGAGAGGGTCATTTCCATGTGATGTGACTAACCGAATAGTTTCCCAAGTTTTTCTGGATATTCTTGGAAAATGGCTCCTACAATTTTGCTTTAAATTTGGAATCATTAGGGCACTTCTACAGCCCAATCATTTTTATTTCTATTTATTTACAAATCAAAATATGGACCAGCTTATTATGGCTGCTGTAAACAAAGAGATTAATTATATATACTTCAAACGTCTTATAAAATCGGATATCTTGGAGAAAGGAATAGGCTCATCTAATTGGAAATGGTATGTTAATGATAGTGTGTGAAGGCTAAAAAAAATAGTTATCTGTTAGTTTAATCATGTGTGCGTGAATATCCAATATGTCAAGCCTTCTGTATATTTGTATAGGATCGTAGTTCTCAATTACAATTATCATTACTTTATTTTGAAATGTAATGTAATTGTTTCGTCAGAGTATGACTAGCTGTTATCCAAAGGGAGCAGCACAGGCCAGAAAAACTTTTAGGACTGTCTTATCTAGAATAAGGTGCGGATGGTCTTTAAGAAGTGTTTTCCTATTAATAATTTGGTATAACTGTTTCAGTTGGTATATGCTTCTTGCAGTTTATTGTTGATGTCCAGGGGAATCTTGTGTTCAGGATTACGCCAAGGTAGCGCACTCCTTGATCCTTCTATTTCCAGATGATTTCCTGGTTGTAAACTGTTAATGGGTGAACAACTTCATTTTGGAATCTTTTTTGAAAGAAAATTTTTTGCTTCTACTTTTCTCTGATAGTCAGGCCGCACTGAGGGCTTTGAGCAAGCCATGTGAGAGCTCGAAATTAGTGGGAGATTGTAGGAGAAGGCTTAACGCTTTGGCTCGGAGGGGTAAGGTGCGTCTCTATTGGATACCTGGACATGCGGAAATAGAGGGTAATGAGAGGGCGGATCAGTTGGCTAGGGAGGGATCATCGTTACCATTTTGTGGTCCTGAACCAGCTCTTGCCGTCACTAGGAGGTTTCGCGATAAACAGATTAGACTTTGGAAGACGAGAGCCTTGGAGAAATGCTGGGGGGACACTCACGGGTGCTTCCAAGCTAAAAGATTTATAAAAGGAATTAAGCAGGGAGTTTCGGCTTACCTCCTGTCCCTCAGCAGGACAGGTCTGAGGACCTTGTGGGGGTAGTGACTGGACACACCTGGGTGTCTAGTCACTTGTTTAACATAGGGAGGACGTCTTGTCAGAATTGCGATGTTGGAGTCAGGAAAACGATGTATCACTATTTATGTCAGTGCCCCCGTTTCGCTGGTACTAGGTTTAGCGTATCTGGGAGGGCACCACTCTCGCAGTATTGCTTGGGCGAGTTGGAATTAAAGGATATCCTGGGATATTGTAGACTGACCAGTAGGTTACTGGGGGAGACTACTTATGGGGACGATATGGGGGGCGGGATCGGGGGGATAAAAGCCATATAGGCTTAGGTCCCATGCCGTCTGGCACCCGGTTTAATAATAATAATAATAATAATTTGCTTCTACTTTAGCAGTTTTAAGCCACAATTTCCATCTTTGGAACCAATTTGATAAGATGACTATAGATGTTTGTAAGTCAGTAATGCTTTCATCAAAGTCTTCGTTTGTTGAAGCTAATATTGTAGAGTCGTTGAAGTAATTTCAGAAAGTTCCGAGCAATAGATGGTTTTCTCTGATGATTGCCCTCTGTAATAGTCCTACTAGTAGTTTAGGTATTGTTGATCCTTGCTCGGACCTGTCATGTAAAAAGTATCCATAATTTGATAAGGTATCATTTTTATTGGATACATTCTTCTGGAATAAAATTATTTTTAAACAGATTCTGAGTAATCTATGGTCTCAGGCTTAATTCTAAACTCCATTTTTTAAATTTCTTTTTGTGAATTGACAGAGGGCTGGATGCTTGATTTTCTGTAGTTAGTTGCATTAGTTAATTCCTGTGTTCTAAAGAGCTATCAATTAAAATCTACGGTTCCCCGTCACCTTATAAGTATGCTAACGTCTAGGGCATATTTTATTATTTACTAAAAATTCCATGTTTGAGGAAAAATATTCATTTTTCCTTATAATAATTGCAGTAAGAGAAAGTGAGTAAAGTGATCCCAGCAAAGTGCCTTTTCTTCCAACATTTTCAAATCTATTCCGATATTTTCTTTTCTTTTGTTGCATGCCACATAAATTTATTTTAAATTTGTTAATTAAATTAAACATAAACTTAGTTCATATTAAGAATTGTTTAAAATATTTTCTATATAAAAAAATATTTTATCTTACTATTAATGATGAATTTAATAAATTTATTAATCTAGGTTACCTTGTTCAAAATGCCAAAGCTGTAATTATTCGAAATGTTATTCATAATTAAAAGTTAAGTGTTCATTTAATGAATATTACCTCGTTTTATACGATTAGTATTTATTAAAATTTCATCTTCAAACGAGCAATTTTTTTCCCTCCTTCTCTTTTAATCTCTTGTTTATAATAAGTTGTTCTTTTGATGTTATTATTTTAATTACCCCTTCTAGATTTATATACTTTCATTTAGAAATAATGTTGTTTAATATACTATTTATTTAAATATACAATAAAAGAAAGTTCAAACAAATGTTATGTAAACTTCCATCTATTCTTTTCTTGCGTTTATTTGAACTCTTTACATAAATTCAAAGTTTATCTTACATAAAGGCTGCAGTTTCTCTTCATAGTATTTTCTGTTTTGTTTATTAGGATTTTACAAGGAAATACATTATATTTTTTGAGCAATTAGTGATTGCCTCTTTAAAATTTACTAGACTTTGTATATTTTTACAGTACCATATTGTTATAGGACTCAATTTTATGATTTATTTCTTAAGGGGAACGTGTGCTTTTCTCTTATAATATTGTCAGTGTTCTTATAGAAGATGAGGTTATTATGGAAATACTATCTGGATATGTTTTGAAGATATTTCAAAATATCTTTGAAGATATATCATTCAAGTGCGTTTTACATACTCTTATTCAGTTTGATAGATGTGTTGTAGCGAGTAGCACGAGCGGTATTGAAAGGGCCAAAGTATGTGTAATGTTTGTTGTGGTGGAGTGTGAAACTAACTTTGCTCTGTGCGAGTCTGTGTTTACTCTGTGCACTGTCTAAAAAACGCATCCTGAAGATGGGCGAACGCCCGAAACCGGTCGATGACCACAAAATGAAGCAGGCTACCACGGAAAATGTCTCTGATATGTGTAATGTTGTTAAAATTTTTGGCTTTTTGATATATTAATAATTTATGTAGGGTGGTAAGAATAAGAACCTCTTTAATAGCCTTATATAATTATATTTTTTTTGAATAGAATTACATTTTTTTTTCCGACGTTCCGACACTCTGCGTGCCATTCTCAAGGGAAGATTATTTTACAATTGTTAATTTATACAATCTGAAATACAAATTATAAAATTTTATAGTAGTACACTTATAAAGATTTTTAATTATTAAACATTATGAATGTCCATCAAATTAGATTTACCAATCTCTATTGTAAGATGTGATGTATATGTAGACTTTTAAACACCAGTTTCCAAGATATGTTCAGATTAAGGTTTTTATTTTATTTTGTAACTCTGTTATTACTAGTCACATTTATGTTTATTGTAAAATTTAATTAGTTATGTAGTTAAAAACTTTCACCTTGTATCTGGTTGTATTAAGTTATTTTAGAATTTTGAAATGGGACGACGTAGTACCAATTTTGATTTTTTTATAATTTTAAACATTAGTAGGTTATGTATTTTTAATTTATGGCCATAAGTACTAAGAGTGTCGAAACGTCCGGAAAAAATGTAATTCTATTTAAGAAAAATATAATTATATAAGGCTGTTAAAGAGGTTCATATTCTTACCACTCTACATAAAGTATGTGTAATGTTTTAAAAAAGAGAGAAGTATTAAGTTATCATTAAGAAGTCACCAGTTGTTTACAATAAATACATTCATTCATTTAATATAACAATTACAAGTTAATTGTAATTAATGTAAAAAGCTTATTAATATATAAAAACTCTTGCACTTAAATATATACTTGTAGCTAGGGATTGATTTTGAAACACAAATCAATGTCTTTGGCACACTGACTGTTGTAAGACAGAATACTCCTTAAACTCTGTAAGACGACTCATAAAATAATGCTCTTCTTGGTAGTTAAAACTTGCCCTTTATATATGATTTTATATATGATGAAGGGGTTAAAAGAAAATGGGCGGCCGAGTTCTCTGACCGCTTTTGTAACGGTGTCTTGTACCTGCATTTTGACCCTTTGCCAGCCAACGTACAAATTTTTACCTTTAATAATATTTTTGAAATAAATGTATAAAATATAATTTCTTGCATCCATCGCAATAGCAAATTGAGTTTTGGCTCGATTAACATGAATATTGGTTACTCCAGTGGTGGGCAACATTTATTATGTTAAAATCGATAATATCTCTAAATTACTACTTACTGTGTAAATTATAGACAAAATCATAATAATGCGTTGTTTTTTTTCATCATTCCATCATACCTCAGAGAGAGAATAATGATTGTGATAAATGTTAGAGTGAAAAATGATTGAACAAAATCAAAAAAGCATTACAAGAAGATGGAAGAAGGAGAATCCGCTAAAAACTTCCATCAAATCATCATTTCTTGGTTGTCACTTCTTCGTTGACGACACCATAGAAAAATGTTTGTATGTTATTTTGCTTTCGAATTTATGTTATTTCTGGTACCTAAGATATTCATGTTATAATAATTATTGTTATATTATTGTTAAATTGTAGTATTTTGTTTTTAATAAACAAAATACAGACATACAAAAGTAAAATAAACAAAAATACAAACAATCTTTTATTAATTATTAAGAATGTTTAAATGTCGAGTGTTATAAAGGGCCGCTAAATACGCTGTGAATGAGCTTTCTGAATGAGCTCTTATCGGGTAATAGAACATAAGGCGTGCTCTTATCTATAATATAAGGAATAAAAGTAATGTTTAGTTTATCAGCGGGCTTTACGCCCAACTATCAGAACAGATGTTCTGGACGAAGGCGGATGGCAAACATATTTTACTATATTTTAATCGTGTTAATATATCAAATATCGTTAGAAAAAAAATTGCATACAGTATCACAACACATTTCAGATTATCAGATTCATACTGCTAACCATTCATCCCTTGGGCTATCAATAATATAAAAATAGGAAAAGGTTTTCAGCAGGTACGGAAGAGAGGAAACACTTTTATCATCGATATATATATAAAAAAAAAGAAATGAATAAACTGATCAGACTGACAAGGGATTCTGTTTTCGGTGAAAGATAAGTGTGTTGGATGCTTTATGAATTATTAAGACTGTGGGAAGGTGTTTGTCAGTAGTTTGTGACTCCAATCATTTTGCTAGACAGCGATTGAACTCATGTCAGTGAAAGAAACAGAGAGGCAATAATCATTAAGGGCCAAATCAGTGGAAAGATCTAGTCAGAAGATTAAACACAGTGCGAGCTTTTGTCAGTGAAAAACCAGAAATACAGCCCTTGTTATTAGGATAGTCGTTTTAGGGAATTCTTATCAATGAGATAAGACTATATGAAACAACGGTGAGAGAAAACAGAAGTATATTATTAGTGGTGCAAATCTTATCACTGATAAGAGCTTTTTCCTCTCTTATGTAGTTGATTAGAAGAATTCTATCCTTCTTTATATATGATAAATTTCCTTGTAATGTTTTACAGATAAGAGTTCACCCAAGGTTTTATTATATTTATTATGATAAGAGCTCCTTCAAAATTTTTCAAAAAAAAAAAAATTCTATCTTATCTTACGGATAAATTTGTTATAATTATTTAGTAAAAATTCCAAGTTTAAAAGTAAATTTTTTAATTGTAATTAAAATACGTAGTTGCATTAAAAGGCAAACAGGTGTGGATAATTTTCTATGTAAACATTTAAAAATTAATTATTAAAAATGATCTCTTTATTAACAACTTAGATATGAATCAGAATAGAAGTAATTTTATAAAAAAAAACGTTATGTAATTATTAAAGTCTTGTTTGGCAGTGGAGAGCGGTTTTTTTTTTTTTTTTTTGAGAAGTGGCTTTAGTAGATCGGATTACAACTCACTTTAATTAGTTTCCTACTTTTTTTTATATATTTTTTTTATTATTATTAGAGCTTACCAACAATAAATAGATAAGAAGTTAATGTTAAACGGCGAATATGCATTTTTTTTTATTTTAGTTTAATTAAATAATTATATAAGAAGGTTCCTGTTGTTTATTGATAAATTATGAGTGTTGTGTTTTCACATATAATTTTTCTGATTTTGTAATCTTTTAGGCTTGCGGAGGCCATTCTCATGTAAAACACTTTGTGATGAAATCCTGGTTTGCTTAAAAAAAAAAAACGAGCTGTCGTCCATATTGCAATGAGCTTCTTCAGACACGTGACCAGAACTAGAACTAAGGATAAGAAGCAGGGTACCATGGGAACTATGGTCAGTGATATCCATTAGCACGATCCTGAAGAAGTTCAATGCAAAATGGGTGAATGGTTTGCGGGAAATCAATTCTGATCTTGATAGTCTTTACTTCATAGTTTTCAAAGTATTAAATTCGTAACAAATAATACGAAAATTATTATTTTCATTCCTTATTTTTAACCTTATCATCTGTTTTTGCTTTCTCCCTATCGTTTCTAATCTGCTTTGATGTCCCAAAATAATTTGTACAGTACTTGGCACATAACTTTGAAGAACGGAATAAGAATGAATAATCCTTATGTTAATATAGCTTCTACAGTAAACCTAATCTTCTTCTATCGGCTGAAGTGGTAAGGAAGTACGTATCCTTCATTTCCTTCACTTTCCTATCATTCCTTCTTCCTTTCAAAAGCAAACCCATAAGTATTAGGAAAATCCTTCTTAAACCTTCACTTTGATCCTCCCTCTAATAGTTTCTGAGGTGTCTGTTTCAGGTGTCTTCTTGCTTTTCGTGAAACATTGTGCGTTTCAATCATAAGTTATATAATTAGGCCAAACAATTTTTTTCCCCACTAAAATTACCTTCTTTTTTTTTTTTTAATTGTTATTGGCACCATATTTTTACTTATTCGTTTTCCACTAAAATAAGAATTGCGATCGTATCAAGTTTTTTTATGTAATATTAATTAATTAGAATTAAATATGTTGTTGAAATCCCGAGTTTGAAAAAAATCGGATGACCGGAAGTGCTATTTGTCACTAGGAAGTATTTTTCAGTTTTCTGCTGTTTTATCTAAAACGACTCCATGTTCTTCAAACTTGGTATGTGTGTAACTATACATATAAAAAGCCACAACTTTTTATTTATAATATTTCTTCTGGTAAAGTCTTTTAAGGGGTTCTTTTTTTGGAGAGGGTTGTGGGGTTTATGTTTTTCTTTAAAGTGCTATCGCAGTTGATTATACAAAACTACTGCCTGCGCGGCAGACTCCCAAGGCGGGGGGTGAACAGCGGACGAATAAACAATTAAATTATAAGATAAAAGAGAAGAATTATCTCAAATAGAAGAAGGATGAGACTTACCCTTTGGTGACGGCGAGTGGTGAATCGAAGTGATGATGAGATGATAGGCGGACTGAGAAAGGAAGATGTATGTGTCGAAAAGAGGAACTCATGTGAGCGGAAGGTGATTGCAGTGCTCCGTAGAAGTGGGTGACGCTGCTATTGAAGCGGCGGTGATGGCGAGTCCACTAAGGCGCAGGTGATATAGTCTCGTGAAAGTGATGGCTCGAAGGGATGAGTCTTATTACACACCGATGAGTCAATATTAATTAACACGGCGAATAGGCGCGTATAAGGCGACACAAAATTTAAAGACGAAATTACAACGGGCAAACAGATGCTAGCGTTTAGAACAACGGAAAAAGAAAACGGCACAAACACTGGCGAGATACAGAAGACAAGTGAAGAATTTTTATAGGAAGAGAACGTTTAAAAGGTGTGGGAAAATAA
The DNA here is from genome assembly GCA_011037195.1 of Triatoma infestans. Taxonomy (NCBI): domain Eukaryota; kingdom Metazoa; phylum Arthropoda; class Insecta; order Hemiptera; family Reduviidae; genus Triatoma; species Triatoma infestans. The sequence goes on along the minus strand of JAAEAF010000285.1, from coordinate 188,438 downwards.
GTAAGGTGCGAACCCTGAGAGATAAAAGGCGCCGACAATCCCACCACAAGAGAGAGAGAGGTAAAAGGCGGGGAGGCGTGGGAAATATGCGGGCGATGAAATAATAATTTAGAAATAGCGAGGCAAAGTTAATCCGTCAAAGGTGCCGCTACCTAACGCCTATCATCCAAACAAAATTAATTAGAAATAAATAGATGGCCCAAATTCCGAGTTTGAAGAAAATTAGTAAACCGGAAGTGCCTTTTTACGGAACAGTTTTATGGGATTTTCTCCATAAAAACACCGGCGAACTTCATTAAATTTGATAATTAACTATAAAATTTGTCAGTCACAATTTTGAAAACTGGAATAAGAGAAAGTTGTGTGAGTGTTTCACACCAGATTTTTTTTTTTTTAAATTAATTTTGCAAGTGCATTATGCCCTTAGAACATCCGATCCTTGACGCAATTTACATATTAGCAAATCCTAATTTTCCGGATTATTCAATACGATTTTCATTGTTTCTTTTCATTATATGATTTCAGTCGTTTTGTAGTTAAACTAGAGAAACTTGGTTACATTTTCTTCTGAAAGATGAATTTCCATCTCTTTCACTTTAGGTAATTTTAATTAATTCTTCAAATATTAAAAAGATCTAGTTCTGTGATCTTTTGAATTGGATTTAAATAATTTACTTCTGCTCTATATAGTTAAAATATTGATTGATTGGATACCATGCATAAATGTTATGGCATTTCAAATTACGTAATAATATCACAAGTTTATTTTGTTCTATTATTTACAGAAGCATTCATTAATTTGCAATTAACCTGAGCGTTTCTTGTAGCCTCTGTGCCCCCTTCTTAAATATTTTTCTTTTCAAGTGTATTAATACAATACACTCTTTTTTACTTTTATTTACAATTAATTATTGAATTGTTTAATGAAAGTAAGTGTGCAGCAATTTTAATAAATGACAAGCTTTCAACAGAATTTTTAGGATTAAAACATTAGTCATAAAATATTTTACACCATTATAGCAGTTTATAAAATAATTTAATACTACTATAAAGTTAATTGTTCTTTTGAACTCTCAAAGGAAATAGAAGCTTCAGATACTGAATAAATAAATAGGTCCCTTGATAGAAGAATCCACCTAAAAGACATTTATATGTGTGAACAGTTTAATTGGTTAGAGAGTTAGCGTGGGAATTGATGATTGTCTGGAATTTTTTAATAGTGAAGGTTCTGTCAGTAATAAATTTAGTTCAAATTCAATCAATTTCTAAACGAGTCAATCTTCTAGCAATCTATTGGAAAATTACTAAAATGTTTTATTCGAAAACAGTTTGCAGATTTGTCAGTTTATTACTTTAGATAATAAGTTCCACCGGAAATGTAGTTTTGAAGGCGTCTTGCTACAAAAAAAAAAAAAAAAAAATTTAACATTAGACTTGTATTTTATATATTCATTATACATTATATATAATATATGTGCGCGAGTGCAGAATATCTCAACAAAAAAAATGGCAGGAAGCTCAAACTTGGTGGAGAAGTAAGGCTATCAACACGTGTAGTAAGTTAACTTTCAACATTACAATCAACCAGTATGGTGCATGACAGAAACGTAGAGTTAAGTCATTTCTCTATACGTATTGATAGCTTTATTCTAAGGATGGATGAGTATCCGAAACCCAGTGGAACCTACAAAATGAAGCATGCTATGACGGATATAATCGTAGATGTTATCCAGTATTCCATATCTAACCACATATTCACCAATTAGGAATATTATTTGGAAATATATTATTATTAGCATACGGACCAAATGATATTTATTTATAATGTTCTACATTAACATATTGGAGGCTAAAAAAAGATTATAGATATCATATATTTCAGAGAGAAAGATAGTTGTTCATTATTTGAAGTAAACCCCAAAGGCGTATTATAATCTTATTTTTGATGGGGGTTTTGTTCTAATTTGATTAATAATTTACTAATTTATTAGGCTGCGATTTAAGAGTAGATAGGAGATAACCTATGCATTTCCTCCTCTCTCTGTCACTCGCTATGTAGCGCTCGAACGAGCAAGTTGTAATGCAGCACACTTACTAGTTATTCTGCCTATAGAATTCTGGCCAGTTCGCTTGCCCTTAATTGTGAAAAACTAAGTTTATTACTTCTGGGTAGTGTTAATAAATTGGTCCTTTTGTTGAGTAAGCGTCTCCGATTCTCACCCGGCTTGCAAGAGCTCATTGTGAAATCACATGGTCGTTACTTCCAGTTGGTTTCCTGCCATGCAGCTTCTGGGAGCCCGTTTAATTATTATCTACAATCATCAGCCAAGCAACAGTGTATGGATCAAGATTCAAGACTTACAGACAAATAAGATTTATTTCCTTATTCCTGTTTCTCCTCTCCCCTTGTCCCCGATAAAAGCTAAAGACTACTTCCAGCACTGGCAAACAGGATTCTACGTTTTAAGTTAAGCGCCATTCCTTTGGCTTATTGAAAGTGATAAATAATATTTGCTACCGACTTTTTAATTTAATTTATATATTCATTTTGTCCATATATTTATAAAATTGTAATTTCAATTTTACTCAACCATTTCTTATCATATTATATACAATCTACTCAATATATATTTTATTTTATTTTGCTGTATTTACCGTACAGTGCCTATCAGAGCTTGAGATAATAATGGTATTTAAAAGAGGCTTTTAGCTCTGGACTCCCAAGCGGAGGTCCCGGGTTCGAGTCCAGCACCATACTTAGATTTTTTTTCTTCTTAGTGGCCTCTGCAACTCAGGGTCCGCTGATTGGCAGTGTTGTCTTTAACGAGAGAAATATTATCCGGAGATTAGTTATTATATATAAATACCTATTATTATTATTATATACTCACTTCTAACTTAAAAATATTGTTGTATCTAAGTGCTGATATAACTTACTTGCATAAGACAATTGAATGAGAAGTTATTCTTAATTTGATTTGTAATTTTTTTTGTGAAAACAAGTTTAATGTGCACGTGATTTGAGAGCACGTGCCTCCAGAAATTTAAATATTTGCCAATTCTAGTTTCAGTATAATATGAGTAAATCTAGTGGATGATTATTTTTTTGGAATAAAGGATAATTTAGAATTTTTTTTTTAAAAAAGAATGTGTACTCATTTTTTTTTTTTTTTTTTTTTTTTTTTTTTTTTTTTTTTTTGTTTTTTTTTTTTTTTGGCATTAGCATTGCGGCTATTCTGCCATTACCTTTTGTTTTATTCGGTTCTGAAGAGTATCATAGAATTAAAAATTGATTTTTATGTCTAAACTGTATTTAATTATTAAACTATAGGTTAGATTTATATTTTTTAAAATTTCTAAATAGTTGAAGGGAGCCTTTAGTATTTTATATAGTTCATCTAGTAGAATTTTTCTCTGCTTATCATATTTTTTCCATGTCATAATCATATGTTCCGGATCCTCTTTTTCTTTGCATACATTACACAGGTTCGACTCTTTTTGGCCAATTCTTGCTAGGTATGCTCCACATATCGCATGGTTCGATCTAATCCTATTTATTGTTTTAATATCTTTTCTTGGCAGGGATAAATTATAAAACCAGGGTTTTCTTCCTACTAAAGGTGTGAATCTCTTATAAAAGGTTCCTTTAGTACTTATTTCATATGACTGTTGCCAATATTTGGTTTGCTCTTCTCGAGACTTAGAGTTTAAATCGTAGGCTGGAGCCTTATGAAAAATCATAGTGCCTTCTGTATGTGCTGTTTTAGCCAAATTATCGGTTATCTCATTCTCGTGAATGCCTGCATGTCCTCTAACCCAAATAAATTTTATCTGCTTATTTGCCTCATAAAATTTCCGACATCTTTTTTTCAACAGCAGTACTAGCGAAGATGTGTGTGATTGGTAATTTACATTTGCCAGAACTTCAAGTACACTTCTGCAATCTGTTAGTATGGCGTATTTGTTGTAGGGTAGATTCTCAATTAAATGTACTCATTTAATGTGAGTGATATCAGATGTACGTAAGTATGGGGCGACATTGAATTTGTGATGTAATATAATAAAGGCTGTGGTGGATTGTATAATGTAGAAAATATATTATATAAGGTAGTACAGTTATATAAGGAAAATTATTATAAATATTATGGTTTTTACATGGTTTGCATTATCACCTAAAATTTTACCTTATTTACATATATCCATATTTTAAGAGCTTTACAAACGTCATTCATTTTTAGTCTGGTCACAGCAATAAATTTCAGTACGAAATTTGTATCTATTAATAAATTAATTTCCTGATTTATTATAATACGATGAATATGAATGACTTCATCGTATTCATTATAATATGACCTTTTCGATTCATAAAGAATTCGAGTTATTGAATTGTTTCAACAAGAGTAATTTTACCCTATTTATTGTTTGGAAAAATGATCAACTTTTATTTTTTTTTAAATTCAATTATTACTTCATTAAAGTTTTTTTTCTAATTAATATTATCTTGAAACTGCTTTTAGTGATCTAGAAGAGAGACCGTTACGGAGTTATGTTTGTCACATTTTAGAATGAACACAACGATGGAAAGGCTGATGAATTAATTCAAGTTCTGACATTAATACCATTATCTGATTACGTTTCTAATCATGAAATGGAAGTTTAAAGTTCATAATATCAAAGCTATTTTTATTATTAATCCTTTTTATTTTCCCTTAAACCTACCTGGTATGAAGAACTATTGCGTTCGTGTCACACTTCCGAAATTGAATTTTCACCGGAAATACCTGTTTAAAGGTCCCCTGAGTATGGAAAAAATGTTTTAGCAAATTATGTGTGTGTATGAAGAAAAAATATCTCAAAAATGAAAAAATCGAAGGAAGCATAAAATTGGTATTCCGTTTAGTTAATGCACGAAGGTTTAACGCTGTGCGTCTTCAATGGATTTTTTTTTTTTTTTCAGTTTCTCACATTTTTTTTTTCACAGTTCCATCGATTTTCTTTAAACTTCATATATTACCTCACATGAATCCAATCACTTTTATTTGAAACATTTTTCCGGGAAAATTGATTTTGGGGGGTTTAGTGGACCAGAAATGTTTAGATTCCTTTTAAAAAACCAGTTCAGTACAATATACGGTTTTTACCACTTATATAATATTAATATATATTTGAAGTATTGCTGGAATTCCAAATTTGAAGAAAATCGATTAACCGAAAGCGCAACTTTAATGAATAGGTTTTTTTGGGGGAATTTTCTTAAAAGTATACAGATATAAATGTATCACTTTTAAAAATGATAATACTGATTCTCGAACGTTATATTATAATTGCAGGAGAACACGAGAAGCGGTAATAAAAATACATTTTTTTAAAATTATCCGAGTTTCGACAAACTTAAAAGTCTTCTTCAGGGATCTGTACAACAATAATTAAATAAAAAAGAAAGAATAAACAATACTATTGGGACATTTATTAAATAACATAGAAAACAAAAAATTTTTTTTAGATTGCTTACAAAAATAAAAAACGGTTATAAACGGTTTACTTGGTCAGAAATTTTATTAAAGATATGACTAGATTTAAAGACACGACAAGTATTACGTCTACGTTCAGATTTAATTTACAAAATTGACTGTAAACAATGCCCAGCCACATTCATTGGACAGACTTCACAATATTTAAAAAAAAAAGTCTATACCAACACAAATATGATTGCAAAATTTAAAAACACGACACGACACGACTACCCGCCCTCACAAGACATCATATTGATTTCAACCACAACTTTTAACTATGACCGCCCTACAATTCTCGCGATCAACACTGACAAAAAAAAAAAAAAAACATTTTACAAAATGATAAACATTAAAAAACACACAACTTCCATCAATTGTAGAACGGACAAACTGATCACTCATTTACAATAATATCCTGAAAATTCCTATCCTTCATAAGACTTGGTTTTTCTTTCCATCCCCCATCCACAGCACTACCTTTTAATAACCTCTTCATCTACTACTTACCTTCATTTGGGATGATGTATTTCAGTACATAAGTAACTCTTTCTTTCAAGTGTTTTTTAGTTTTTTGTTTAGTGTGTTTTTACCATGAAAATTATGTGTAATCCCTTTTTAACCGTTTTTTTATTTTTGAAAGAAATCTAAAAAAAAAAATTGTTTTCTAATGTTATTTAATAATTGTCTCAATAGTATTCTTTATTATTATTATTATTATTATTTTTTATTGTTGTACAGATACCTGAAGAAGACTTTTAAGTTTGTCGAAACGTCGGATAAATTTAAAAAAGTGTATTTTTATTGATCTTCTGCAATTATTTTAAAAAATTAAAATTTCTTTAATATATTCTGAGAATTTCTTTTAACGTTCCAAATGCTTACTAATTCCAAATTGGAAGAAAACTAATTAATTGGATGTTCAGAAATGCAAGCCAATTTTTTTTTTTTTTTTTTTTTAATTTAGACTGATTAATTTGGCCGCTCTTTACCAGATGCTGTACTATTTCTTGGAAAATGGCCAGAGAGAATGAAATATATGCAAATTGCTTCCAAACTTTAGAAAACAGTTGTTACTGTATACAGACAGGGCTTTTGTACTTATTTTTCACAGGTCTTCTGTGTACAAAAAAAAAAAAAATGATTTAAGCAAACAATCTTAGTCTGTGTGTTTGTGCTGTATTGGGCCGAGCGTCGTCGGATTGCCGGAGTTGCCTTTCACCGGCAAGGCATAACTTAAGAAAAAAATGATTGTATCATTTCTTTGATCATTTAGGACTCCTTTATAAAAATTTATATTAAAGGCTTCGGGAAATTAAGCGGTTAGGATTAACTCTGAAACTTATGTTTTTTTTTAAATTTTAGGATAGGATGTGATTTTAATTCCTATCTCGTAAGAACCAAGCAGTGAAAATGGTTCTCTATATTTAATATTAGAGCAATAAACATTTATTAAAAATTCTAAATTTTTAAAGAACCTTTGCAAATTATAATCGTAACAATTGCATTATGAGAAAATCATGAGAAAGTTTCATACAAAATTTCTTTTCTCACTTTGAAAGTGTTTTTTTTTTTTAAACTGATGGCGAAAAAAAATTGTATTCCAGAAATATTAAAAAAAATATTTTTTATTTATTTATTTATTTATTTTTATCTTTATTTATAAAAAGAAAAGTTTAAAGAAATCTTAATTCAATAATTTTTCAAAACACTCATTGACAAAGGTTAAAGAACCTACGAATGAAAACACTTCATTTATCAATTTTCAGTTTATTAAAAACTAGTATACAGAAAAAATTGTTGGGATAAATAAAAGTTTTACTTTGGGGGGGGGGGGGGTGAAAATATCAGAATTGTTTTGTTTATAGTTTTACAAATTGTTTTTTGATAGTAATTGTAACGCTGTTTTTTTTTTCGATAGTAATTGTAACGCCAGTTTAATAGTTCAATACTCATGTCAGAAGTCTAGTACAATGTCACCGGGCATTATTGATTGAAATATTTATTACACTATAGTATTGATTGTTCGCTTGGCCTAGTAGTGATAGAAAAATCATTATTGTCATTTATATTAAATTTTACAATAAGAATTCTAAGAATCTGTTTTCTATGAATTCTAAGGATTATCAATACTGGAAGGGATAAATTTCTAACTTTCAATTTTTTAATTACAATTCCTAAAGGGGAAATTTTCCCAATGCTTTTATTCTATTTGCATTTAAATGTTGGGTAGTTAGTCTGGGGTAATTTTTAGTCTGAAATGATATTTCAATGAACATGTAGTAAGTTCAATCAAATCTGATATCCTCCACAGTATCCGTGATGCCATAATTTTTCAGAAAATTCGGCATACATTTTACCATTTCACGCATGAATTAGTTTTCCGTTTTTCTAGATTTTCTTTAAAGAAAAAAAAAGGCTCTAATGTAAAAAACCGACTATGGCTTAATTCCGAAACAATAATTTAAAACAATAAAGTTCTGTTATTTAATTTGAACAAACTATTTCAACTTGAGTATTAGCATCAAAGGATTATTATGAGCTGTACAAACCAAAACAATGTTTCAATTTTACCAGTCAGCTGCAGTATTGCTGATCCAGAAAGTTTATAGTGGATTTGTTTGCAAATTCCACAAACTTAGCCATGGAATTAGCAATTTACTGTTCAGAAGTTGCATACAGCAGAAACATTTGGCCGACTTCGGATGGCTGGGTTATGCCAAGAATTTATTCATATATTTTCTTGCTTTAAAAGAAAGGTAAGTTTTCAAAGTACTTTCACTTAAAAATTATTTTTAGTGTTTTTTTGGGATGTTCTAGGTGTGAACAGAAGGAAAATTTACTAAGCTTAAATTTGATAGTCTGTTTGAATTACTAATAGAAGACGGACAAGAAGTTTTCGGTGAAAAATGCTTAACCGAAGTATCATTTTACTGAAAGATTCTTCTGTAAAGATGATAGTAAATGTTATTATTAATAATTAAGATTATACCTGTGGTGATTTGATTGGAGTGGGGGCGAATGTAAAGCACGTCGTTTAGTTCTGATCTTCGCTACTTAGGTGCGCTACTAGCTGTACCTCCCAACTTCATCCCACGATGCGTTGTAATTGTTGTAATTATGCGTTGTAATTGACCGTAGGACAACATCGTCTTTGCACTCCGGTAATCACACTCTAAATTCTTGCACAAAAGTCGAGTGTGCTAGCCACTAAACAAACGCGTGAAGACTATTAAGTTTATAATTAACAATAATAGTAAATAAGCTTCACTGTAAAATACCTTTCCTATATATCATTTCACCAACTATATTTCATGTTGTTGTGAGAAGGAATGGAAGTGGGTGGAACTATTCCCGAAGGCAAACCAACGCACCTTCCCCTACCAAACAGTCACACGGAGACTCATGAATTCCCGACCATCACGAAACCATTCCTCAGCTCCTGAGTATAGAGCAGCACTCCAACGGGCTGGCTCACGTCCCATGGTCCCATTTTGTAGAAAGGCCTAAGTCTCCTACTTAAAGGCTTAGAATGCTCACTGGCTCGGCCATGTACAAGCGCACCTACAGTTTTACCACACCGTCCTGACACAGCTTGGGCTTACCATGTCATTTGAGATGCAAAGAGTATTCTGTATTAAAAACCAATTATATATTACATTAAATAAGCTATAAAAATAAAATCCAAGATTGAAATAAAATTTGATAATTGTAAGTTGAGAAATGCACTTTTAAATCCTCAGCGTTTCCCGCCAGATTTTTATATTTCTAAATTATACACTATTTTCTGGTTGTCAAACTCGTCTGTTACCCAGGTCATTTATTCATGACAGGGCAAATCATGCAGACTGCCGACTATTTTATATATCATTTGTTGCTACACAATTAAAAAGAAATTTCCATAGTTTAAACAAATCAATCAGAAACAATAAAGTAATAATTAAAATAATAAACAACGACAATTATCAATTTTATATATTTAACTGACAGAATTCATCTAAATAGGTCGTACATAATTACTTAGATAAATTAAAATTGTCTGTTACATGTCTGTGATTGTCTGTGATGGTCACATGCCAATGATAATTTTAATATATAAACAGTTTTTAGAATTACATGTGACCCTTGTTATGTTATTAGTTACAGGCCAATACGCATGCGCATAGATATTATCACTTAAAATATTTAGTTTCGTATAAAAATTTGAAATTAGATTATCTGCACTTTCCTTTTATCTTAATAATAACAATAATTGTGATATTGAATATTAATATCAACAATGTTGACATCAATTATCCAGAAATATTAGCATGGAATGAGAGGTCCATTCATATACATAGATCGATTTAATCATCGCAATTATTCATAAAATAGGTCATGCTTTAAATTTCTGTTTTATATGTTCGTCACTTTTAAATAAATTTTTTTTTAAAACGAGCTAGAAATAAAAATAAATAAACATATAAGTTATTATGTCGCTAATTTATTCGGTTATATAGACAAAATTTATATATATATTTTGAACAATTTGACAGAGTAATATATCATATCTTTGGCAAATAAATAATATTCAGGCAATGAGCCAAAGATAATTTCAAAAGCGAATGAAATGAGAATGAATGCTTGAATTTTCCTGTTTTCATATTTGTACTTCATTTCTCAAGAAGTATATTAATGTACAGACTGGAATAAGGTCATAAAACGGAATAGAAAAGAATTGTATTCAAAGTTTTCCATATAAATATTAATGAGCAGAATTAAACTAGACTGGATATGCCATTTATGGTTGCATTTATTCTTCATAAATAAATTTTTTGCCACATATTATTTACAATCTTTTCGTAATTATTTTATAGTAATAGTATTATTACCGTGCATCCGCTAGTAAAAGGAAACATAGCCTGACCCTTGACCCAACATTGCATTACATGATTAATGGCCTAAAGAGTGGACAGTTAATGTTGGACTGGGGATAATTTAATGAAAACTGGCATTTACTTTCATAAACAGAATTTTAGAAAGTGAAATGACGTTTCTCTGAACATAACGTACGGTTTTGGGACTATATCAAAGGAGACAAGAAACTTTTTTTGACGAGGACACTATCGATCTGAGAGAGAAGATAATTTCGAATTAAATTATTTTTTTAAACATTTTTTATTTATTTTCATTTATTATTGTATCACATTCTGTTACTCATTGTTATAAGAAATGTTGGGAAGTGTCAAATTTTCGTATTAAATTTTAATATGAATTAAGGTTCCTTTCCCTTTTATCAAGTGCTTGTATGTATGTGTGTGTGTGTGTGTGTGTGTGTGTGATTGTCGATGTACAAAAAAACAAAGATGAGGAACCTTACAAAACTTAAATTATTCTAAAAATTACCGGGAGAACAAAAAAGAATTTTTTGTTACAATCTATCTACGGATTTAATAGGCTTTATTAAATAATTTTTCAGTTTTTTTGAGATTTTCTTGAACGGGTTTCAAAGATTTTTCTTTATATTAGTATATTAACAGATGTCTTAAGATTCTCACTTTAGTTTGAAATATTTTCTAAAAAAAATTGATCTTTAGGTGAGGAGGGTGGAGGAGAGCTATGATTTCCCCCAAAAGTTGTTAATTTGTAATCTACTGAACATTTATACGATCTGAGAAAAATTAAAAATGATTAAAGTAATATAAAAATGTCAAGTTTGAGGAAAATGGGAAAACAGAGAGGACATTTTTACAGAATATCTTTTCATTTTTTTTTTTGGAAATTTGATACTTATTACTTATTTATATATAAATATTTTATCCTCCTCTTACCAGGAGGATACTTCCTCTTATAAGGTGTAAGAAAAAATAAAAATCTAAAAGTGTTCCCCAACATATCTAGGTACGAAACATATAGATTTATCTCTATTGATTCATTTTATAAATAGTTTTTAAAGTTCAGAATAGCTTTTTTTCAATATCTGTTTGTTCGATATTTAATGTAAGTTCAAATTTGCCGTCAGCGGCGTACAATAATTTAATTTTGAAGAGGGCTACCTTGATACTAATTTATTAGCCTGAGTCCTAAGAGTAGGCTTATAATACTATAGGATTTAATAAAACTAGGATTTAATACTAAGAGTAGGCTTAATAAACCGGTCCTTTTGTTGACTTAGCGGTTCGGTCCTCTCGGGCCTGCATAGGTGTATTGTGAAATTACATGGTTGTTACATCCGGGTGGTTTCCTGCCATGCAGCTTCTGGGAGCCCATTTAGTGATTATCTACAATACATAAGCCAAGTAGCAGTGTATCAGTGAAGACTCTAGAGATGGAAGCACATAAGAATTATTTCCTTATTCCTATGTCGCCTTTTCGCCAGTACGGGCTAAGGACACATGGGTCTTCCAGCACTGGTAACCAGGATACTGCGTTTTAAGATAAGCGCCATTCCTTTGGATGTTGAAGGTGATAATAAATAATATTTGCTACCCATTTTTAAATTTAATTTATATATTCATTTTTGTCCATATAATTATAAATTTATAATTAATTCCCATTTGTTGCTCAATTATATTATATTATAAAAGAACGCGTTGTGGTTATTTATTGGCTGTTTATTCCTTTGTAAATGTTAAGATTTTCCTGGGTTTGCTCAGGGAATGAACCTCTTTACAGCCTTATTTTCTTTTTTTTTATTACTTTAAATTATACATTTAGTTTTCCATCGTTTCAGCATATCACATGCTATTATCATAGGATTATACAATATCTCTATGTAATTATAAATCTTTATGCACTTTGTAAAAATTTCAGATATAAACATTGTTAATCGTATGATAATGGCATGTGAAATGCCGAAACTTTGGAAAACTAAATGTATAATTTAGAAAATATAATGTATAATGTAAAAAAAGGAAAACAGGGATATAATGAGGTTTATTCTTTGAACAAACGCAGGAAAATCGTAACATTATATTATAAAGTCCTGTATGTACTAAACAAAGTTACTTAAGAATTATCAGCTTGGTAAAATTTGACTGAGATCGTCTTTTGATGCATTTTCATTTATTTGGTTCAATAATAAAAATACAAAACTGCATCAGAAAAATGATCTTTCCTTTAGTCTTGAGTCAGTGAACAAGGCCGGAAAGTATTATATCAAACTTAGCATTTACCACTTGGTCTAAATAGAAATAAGGTTGAAAAAACTATGACCAAATTAGGACAAAATTAAATTAGACGCGTATATATTATATAAGCATAAATATATAAATTATATATTGTGGCAAGCTGGCAAAATGTATAATTGGAATCATGTGTGTTTTATACACATAGTTAGAAAAATAATAAAATAATTATAAAAAAAATAGAGCGGGGAAAGAAATACAATTTTGGGTTGTGCATCTGTGTGTTGGATGCGAGAGTATTTGTTTGTGTATGTACTCTGAATAGTGGAAATCTAAGTGAATTGTTAGATAACTTAGTGGTTGGAAATAAAAAGAATTGTAGCGTCAACTGGAGGGGTTTTTATTCTAGACTAATTAGAGTTATTAGTCCAGACGTGCTAGAGTGAAGTACGCCCACCGGGAGCACGTAACAATTGGTGTCAGAAGTGGGATAGATACGTCAGATCCAGAAGAAGGTATTGTTGAACATTAAATAATATTGCTTTATGTAGGAACATGATCGGGCATGAAGAATTTGCGAAATTGCTTCAAAATTGTCGCGAAGAATTTGATAACCAAATCAACGCATTACTATTAATCGTAGTAGAGAAGAGTGCTAGTGAACAGAAAAATATTAACCTCTGTCACAAAGTAGAAAAAATGAAAGATTCCGAAACAGATGATTGTTTAACAAAAATTCAAGAATGCCTGGGTGAAGAATCTTTAAAAGTTAAATTGGAAGTGATTGAGCAGGATGAAGAAATAGATAAAGACGATGACCACGAGGAAGATGGTAAAGAATCTGAAGAAGAAGAAGGAACGATTAAAATAGTGAATAATGATGAAGAAATTGGTAAAGGCGAAGACCAAGTGGAATATGATAAAGTATCAGAAGGAGAAGCAGGAACGATAAAAATAGTGAACAATAATGATGAAGAAACTGGTAAAGACGAAGACCAAGAGGAAGAAGATAAAGAATCGATAAAAGAAGAAGGGGCGATAAAAATGATGAATAATAATGAGGAAGAAAGTGAGGAGGATAAAGAAATTGGTAAAGACAAAGACCAAGAGGAAGATGATAAAGAATCGATAAAAGAAGAAGGAGCGACAAAATTAAAAGTAACTGGAGAACAAGAGTTACTAAAGAATAACGCTTGCAAAGTAGGAAATCTCAATAAGGTTGACGGAAAAGAGAAAGAAGAAGTCAACGGAAATGAAGAAGCGGAAGTAAAGATCAATGGAATAAATGGAAATGGAATCCTAACTAGGTACAAAGTTAGTAGGAGGAAGAGCAAGAAAAGAAAATTGCGGCCACCATGGTTGGTGAGAACAGGAAGAAGAAGAAAAAGTCGAAGAAGGAAAAAAACGAAAATTGCAAGAGTAGCAGCTTGGCAGGCCTACCAGGAATGGAATTTGTTCGGGACGAACAAAATGGAGAAGGGGATGGTGTGGCAAGCTGGCAAAATGTATAATTGCAATCATGTGTGTTTTATACACATGGTTAGAAAAATAATAAAATAATTATAAAAAAAAAAGAGCGGGGAAAGAAATACAATTTTGGGTTGTGCATCTATGTGTTGGATGCGACAGTATTTGTTTGTGTATGTACTCTGAATAGTGGAAATCTAAGTGAATGGTTAGATAGCTTAGTGGTTGGAAATAAAAAGAATTGTAGCGTCAACTGAAGTGGTTTTTATTCTAGACTAATTAGAGTTATTAGTCCAGACGTGCTAGAGTAAAGTACGCCCACCGGGAAGCACGTAACAATATTATACCTACAAGAGTAAGGCTTTTGCAACAAATTAGTGAAACAAAAGGAGACATCATCACCTAGTTTGTAGCTCTCCAAGTACATTATTTATTTACTGACCTCCATGGATGAAAACGATGGTTGATGAAATCACATGGCTTTAGGGTATAATCGAGCGCCATCTTGAATCATCAGATAGGGATAGAAATGAGAGGTAATGAATTAGAAAATTCAGTTGACTGAGAGGAGAAAATGAAATTTTTTGTAGCTAGTTGAGGTTAAGTCTTTAATAAAAGGGTATATTCAAGTCATTATGGATATGTCTGTTGGAGAAATGGTATAGAGCATTACTAGGCGCAACAAAAATTTTTGGAATTTAAGGATTGATGGCGGTATAAGGAACGCTTGGCTGATACCTATAGTTCAAGTCCATAAATCTAGGTAGGTTTCAGAAGTGGCGTTATGTATCAGAACTTTGTAGTTGTTTTATGTCAGTTTTGATCATCTGTCAAGTGTACGTGTTAGTAAGTGATACAGGTAGACAAATGGTTCGTCGGAGAGTGAACGTTAAATTTTAAAAAATTTATTTGCCATTAAACAAAACCAATGCTCAGGAGAGAGTAAGTTGTATTCGCAAAAAATGGGTGGAGTGCACAGCATCAATATATGGAGAAATAATGGCTTCATCATCTGGGTAAGTTGAAAATTATGGTTTGAGTAAATTATTTGGTGGAAACGTAAATAATGAAAAGTATTGGCAGAAGGATACTATCCTTTGAAACTCTAACCTCTATAGGATAAAGGGAAGATATATTTCTCTGCCTGGCAGTAATTTAATATATTATAAACTACAATTAAAATTATCAAAGTCAATGACTTCAGTCATTGGCCTTTAAAATTCAATCTGAACTAAGACTGTTATTTAATGTAAAAACAGCAACCTTTTCTTTCTTTTATTTTTTCACTATAATACCAAAAGAAATAGGAAACTTGGCACTAGTCTGTAAAATATCCTTCCAAACAGATTTTATGTTAAGGTCATCACCATTGACTCACGGACATAAATCTTACAATCTCTGTTCTTCTTGCTGTAATGTTCTCTTAATTTTGTTTTTGTATTCTCAACTTTATCCTTCCCGGATATTAATCTCTAAGGAATTATTTTACAAAATAAGAGATGTGTAAAATTAGTTATTTTTAATATTTTTTATTTTTATTTTATTATGTTAGCTATAATAATAGTAAATTTTAAACTAATAAAAACTTGGCTATATAAAAAAATGTTCTTAGTAAATTGTGTTATACTAAACCTGCCATTCTTATATGTACTGCATAACTACTATTAGCATAAGCACTTGCGTTTTCCTCCCAGCAATTATTGTGTGCAAGAAAAAGAAAATGCTTATGCTAATAGAAGTTATGCAGTACATACAAGAAAGGCAGTTTTAGTATAACACGAAAATTTGACATCACAATACTTCTGTAAGAATGTTATAGCAATAGCATAAGCTCAGTGAGAAAATATTTCGTGTGTGTGATACATATAGTTTGTGTGTATATACATTTGTCAGCATAATTCAAAAAAATGAAATTTCAGAGTTCAAATTTCTATGTGGCCACACGACATTAAAAACTATAGAAAAACCTTCATCCACCGAAATTGTATAGAATAAATTTTTCAAAGTTTTTGTAAAATTCTCGAAAGCGGATTAAATGATTTTTCTTAAACTCTTCTATACGTACTAAATACACTTAGGTCTATCATTTTTTATTTGAAACTTTTATAGAAAACATTTTAATATCATTTTTTTAATAATGACCAAGTAACATTTTGAAATCTGATGTTTCTTAACAGCTGGCTGTATCTGGTATAAATATTGATTTTTCTTAAATAATTAGTGTTTACAGTCACCAGATACCGCTTAGAAAAAACTATGTTTTCATTTATTTAAAAAAAAAATCTGGTATGAAACACTCACACAACTTTCTCTTACTCCTGTTCTCAAAATTATAACCGACAAATGTTATAGTTTGTGTACCAGATTTAACGAAATTCGTCGAAAACTGAAAAACTGTTCAGTAAAAGCGCACTTCCGGTTTACTAATTTTACTAGAAACTCGGAATTTTATGAATCTATTTATTTCTAATTAATTTTGTTTGGATGATAGAATTGTATAATCAACTATGATACCACTTTAGGGGAAGCGGCAACCCCACCTCTCCCCTAAAACTTCCCTTACATGAATTTTTCCAGAGAAATGTCTTAAATAAAAGATGTAGATCTTTGCATTTTTATTTTGTATACGAAGTTTCAAAAAAATCGTCGGTGCCATTTTTGAGAAAATCGCGAAAAAATGAAAAAATCATTTAGTAAAGGGTCAAAACAAACGCACTTCCGATTATCTGATTTTTTTTTTAAACTCGGAACTTCAATAACATATTAATTCTAATTAACATTATTTAGATGACAAAATTGTCTAATAAATTAAAATAGCAGTCAAGATGAAAACCTAACCCCACCCCTCCCCCAGAAGTGCCCTTAAATGAATTTTCCTGGAGAAATGTTTCAAATAAAAGTTGTAGCTCTTTGTATGTGTAGTTGATATTACAAGTTTAAAGAAAATCTTCGGAGCCATTTTTGAGAAAATTGCAAAAACGTAAAAAAAACAACTAGCAAAGTGGTACTTCCGGTTGAGGAATATTGACACATAACGCACCGTCAGATCCCATGGTGATACCTAAACGTAATATCAAGTTTGAACTTTCTACGATTTTTCGTTTTTGAGCTATGCTGTTCACATACATATACACACACACAAACCATTTGCTAAAAACCACTTTTTGGGACTAACGGGACCTCAAAACGGATATTTCCGGTGAAAACTCAATATCGTAAATTTGACACGATTACAATACTTTCTCTTTCTAGGAGTAAGAGAAAGTAAAAATTCATGCAGGTCGCAGTAGAATAAGGCTTTGCCCTTCAATTTTTTCGATCTAATCTAAGTAAAAGCGCACTTCCGGTTTACTGATTTTCATGAAACTCAGAATTTTGGCCATCTATTTATTTCTAATTAATTTTGTTTGGATGGTAGAATCGTATGATTAACAATGATAGCACTGTGAAGAAAAATATAAACCCACCCCTCCCCCAAAAGCCCCTTTAAATGACTTTACCACGAGAAATGTTTCAAATAAAAGTTGTAGCTCTTTATATGTGTAGCTCACATTTCCAGTTTAAAGAAAATACTTGGAGTTGTTTTCGAAAAAATACCAGAAAATTGAAAAATACATTTTAGTATAAACGCACTTTCCGTCATCCAATTTTTTTTAAACTGAGAATTTAACAACACATTTAATTCTAATTAATATTATTTAGATGACAGAATTGTCTAATAAATTGAAGTAGCACTTTAGAGGAAAACCTAACCCCACCTCCCCCCCAAAAGTGCCCTTAAATGAATTTCTCTAGAGAAATGTTTTAAATAGTTGTAGATCATTGTAAGTTAGTTGATATAACAAGTTTGAAGAAAATCGTCGGAGCTCTTTTTGAGAAAATTGCAAAAAAGAAAAAAAAAAACAACTAGTAAAGTGGTACTTCCGGTTGAGGAATTTTGACAGATGAGCCTCCGTCAGATGCCATGGTGATACCTAAACGGAATATCAAGTTTTAGCTTTCTTGGTTTTTCGTTTTTGAGCTATGGTGTTCATATATGTGAACAGGAAAACCACTTTTTTGGACTTAGGGGACATTAAAATGGATATTTCCGATAAAAAGTCGATATCACGAATTTGACACGGCTACAATACTTCCTCTTAGCAAGAGAAATAATGAAATATTTTATACTGATAAAACTCAAGTGAGAGTGTTTTCAAAATTACATAAGAAGCTTGATCAGTAAAAAAAAAATAAGAAACGAGCTTTTATTTATTTACGTTTTGTTTGTTTAACTACAATTCTGATCAAATCATGCGGAAATTTTGGTATTTTGTTAACAAATAAGGTTCTTTTAAATGCAGTGACAAAAAAAAAAATAAGTCAGTGTACGTTAGATTCAAAATCTTTCAGTTTAAGAAAATCAAAGACTTACTGAATAAAAACAAACTAAAGCAGGGTTTGCCAGTGTTTTAGGTACTTCGGTTTGTCAGCCTCTTCAGCTTGTTATTGGCCTTGCGTGCGTAATATTTTTATTAATTTATATATTTTTGAGAAAATTGATAAAAATATATCTAGTGAAATAATTAGATAAAATTTTATAACATTTTTATTTATTTATAGTATTATATTTAATTAAAAACAAATGTTAAAGAATGTTTAAATATAAAGACAAAACTGAATACACAAAAAGAATTTCTATAAACTATATTGCTCTACATATAAATACATAATCTATAAAAAAAAAAAAATTAATACAATTTATTGAAAAGATTGAAACTGTTTTTCATTATATTTTGATTGCATTGATGAAAAATATGACTTCTTTGCACAAAAACCTGTATGCGATTTTTTTTTTATTTTATGATAAAATTATTTTTTAAAATTATTCAAAGTTACTATAATAAAAAAATCATTCTTTTTTTTAAATTTGGAGCCAAATATATTTAAATCTTTTTACGAAATTTATAAACAAATAGTTTGGTTCAACAATAGACAGTTTGATGCGAACTTTAGAATAGAATAGTAAGCTAACGCTAGCTCATCTTTTTAAAAATAAAATATTCCATAAAAAGCTTTTGGTCAATCCTATCGAAAAATTCTTCCCAGCAATTATTGTGTGCAAGAAAAAGAAAATGCTTCTGCTAATAGAAGTTATGCAGTACATACAAGAAAGGCAGTTTTAGTATAACACGAAATTTTGACATAGCTTAGTCGACATAGCTTATTACAATAGTATATAAATAAACTTCTTTTTTTTAACCTAGGAAAAATGGTGAAAAAATTATTTTAAAAAGTAATTTTGGGCAATCAGATTAAGGGCGCATTAAATGAATTTTTATGGGCTTAATGTTGGCAACCCTTGAACTAAGGAAACTAAGGATTTATTTAAATACTAAAATGGGGTTTTCAGTTAACCAGCTAAGCATAAAACTTGAATTAGATTTTGATTAATTATTTGTGAAATTATATTGTTTCTTTTGAATTAAAAATGATTTTACACAATTCCAATTATATGATTATACATTTTCTTACTGCTTGTAATAATTATTGTGACCTTGTCAAATTTTCTAATCTAAGTTTTTTTACCGGAAATAGTGGGATGTATAAAAAAAAGAGAATAGTGACCCGTTTTTCTAACAAAAGAAGTTCCATAGCTTTTCCATGACCTATCCATATACGATGTTTACCAACACGATATTGCATTAATATTTAGTCTCTGTAGAGTGCTATTCACAAGTAGTTAGTTCAATTGTGAGGTATTTTAGAAAACTATGAGTGTGTCTTACGATATACATTATGTTTGGGGGGGGGGGAATAAATTAAATTAGTTATGTTAATTATTATCATTCATAATTGGAATCTTCTCAAAAGGGATCTCATAAGGTCTGTGTTTATACAGAAGTTGGAGAGGATGAAAAAAACAACTAAATAAATAGATTCAAAACAATATATGTCAAAATAAGTAAATATCATATTATTGTGTTATAACAACATAAGTGTCTTGTCATAACTGTCATTTGGGAAAAAATTGCTTTTTATAAAACTTACAGATATCACGTATTTTTGACTTTAAGAAGGTTGGGTTTCTTGGGGGAACTTCCACTACTCACTACTGTAACATGGCTTTTTCTAATGACAGATTTCACTGCTTTTATGGTATAAATTTTGAATTGATTCCTCTCCCTAAAAGGGTCCATCTTATATATTCTACCGCCACGCCGGGGAAAGTGAGAAGGGGGAAATTCTCTTTGTAAATTCCCTAAATAAATGTAGTCCACGTTACCTCTGACTCAACTAATTGTTTCTTTTGAGCTCCTCTACTTTCAAAAAACCCAACTTTATATATTATATATATTGAAAAATTCCCTTCTTTACAATCATATAATAATAATTAACAACGATATATTATTTACAATTTATATTTATTAAATCTACCAAAGAAGTACGTACATATTACAACATTGGTAATTTTACGTCTCCACTAGTAAAAATAGTGTACAGTTTGCTGAAGATGCGCATGCCCATGTGAAATAGAAGAGGAATGTGAATGTGTGTGTGTGTGTGTGTGTGTGTGTGTGATATCTCAAATCTCAAAAACGAAAAAATTTCAGCAAACTTGACTTCCATTGATTGCATACTTGACTCGAACACATCTGAACACTGAATTTTCGGTCAACATCCGTCTACCGATTGTTGTTTTGGGTTGGGTAAGCAGACCTGGAAAACATCAGAGATATTTTCTGTGATAGCCTGCTTCTATTTGTGGTCATCGACCGGTTTCAGGCGTTCGCCCATTATCAGGATGCTCTTTGTCAAAACAATGTGATAACATAGATTTGCACAGTTATGAATGTATCAAGTAAATTTACTCTGTGCAAATCTATGTTATCACACTGTTTTGACAGAGAGCATCCTGATAATGGGCGTACGCCTTAATCTTACTCACGATTTTACTGTTTTTTTTTTTTTCAGTTTTTCGCGATTTTCTCAAAAATGGCATCAACGATTTTCTTTTTAACTTTAGATTAGAAGAACTATTCTAGTTTTACAAAAAATGTTTTTCCATTTGAATGGTTCTGGTTTTTTCTGTAAAATACTATTTCAGGCAATTTGCCTGGGGAATCTAGGATTCCCAGTTTTGAAGGAAATCGGTTTATAGGAAGTGCGTCTGTAAAAACCAAAAAAATAGGTTTCGAGTTTTATTTATAACTTTATCAAAAACAGTCAGTGGATGAATATAAATCTATAATTTTTATTTGAAACATTTTTTTCAAGAAAAATTGATGTTATTGAGTTTATGGGTATCTGAAATCTTAGATTGACTTCACATGTTAATGAGATTCATCCGGACACTGTCTTCCGTACTACAATGTAATCATATTCAAATCAATTGTAATTGTTATTGTTGAGAACCAGAAATACTCTACTCTCAGTCTATTTATGTTAAGGAAGTAATTTGTCAAATTATATTAACCGCAGTGAGAGAAAGTTGCGTCAAGGTATATTTTTTTTTTGTTATAAAATATTAATATAATCTTTAGCGGCCCCTACACGGTCAATAATATTGTCAATGTTGGTATTGACAATATAACCATCAATACTCGCGCTAACCAGTCTCAATACTTCATTACCTTACACGATCAATATTATTGCCAATAACTTTGCTTAGTACTTACTACTTCTGCCTCTAGGAGAGTGAATCTACGTGGTTTTGCTCGGTTTTTCCCTTCCGAAAAATGAATAATCGTACAAAAGCTTGCGTAGCTATTATTTTGGCGTTTGGCACTACTCAAGTGAAACGCAAGCACTGGATGAAAGAATGGTTGAAGAAAAGAGATGGATATTCTCATTTAGCACTTCTGAAGGAAATCAGCCCGTGCGATGTTGAAGATTTCATGAACTACTTTCGAATGGATGAACCAACCTTTAACAAACTGTTACAGATAGTTGAATCATTTTTGAAAAGACAGGACAAAAGTATGAGAGAAAGTATAAGTGTTAGGTAAAGATTAGCCTTAACCCTGAGGTACTTGGCCACAGGAAGAAATTTTGAAGACTTGAAGTTTTCAGTCATAATGTTCCCAACAACTATCAGCAAAGCTATAATAGAAACCTGTGACCTTTATATATGTCGTACAAGACTTTGAAAAAATTACAATCACCTTTAAAAAAAATATATGATTGAAGTTTTATTATAATACAAAAATCATTCCCAAGAACCTCCACTGGATCGTGTTTTAAACTGAACTGTAATGAAGGGTCTATTTAATTGACTATATGAAATGTATGTTAATCAGAAAAATAAGATTAAAAAATTACAATCATCTTTAAAAAAAATGTATGATTGGAAGTTTTATTTTAATACACAAATCTTTCCTAAGTACCATTGTAAGGTATTGTATCACTGTTGTTGAGGTTAGTTTCAATGTTGTATAAAACTACTGAACCTAGTATTGATGGAAATATTGGCGCCGCCAGTGGCACGATCCAGTGGAGGTTCTTGGGAATGATTTGTATATTACAATAAAACTTCAATCATACATTTTTTAATGGTGATTGTAATTTTTTCAAAGTCTTGTAGAACATATATAAAGGTTTCACGGGTTTCTATTATAGCATCAGAGACATTTTCCGTGGTAGCCTGCTTCATTTTGTGGTCATCGACCGGTTTCGGGCGTTCGCCCATCTTCAGGATGCGTTTTTCAGACAGTGTGTCAACACAGACTCGTACAGAGACTTAGTTTCACACTAACTCTCTGTGAAAGTTAGTGTGAAACTAAGTCTCTGTACGAGTCTGTGTTGCACACTGTCTGAAAAACGCATCCTGAAGATGGGCGAACGCCCGAAACCGGTCGATGACCACAAAATGAAGCAGGCTACCACGGAAAATGTCTCTGATGCTTTCCAGCTCTGCGGAACCAACCACCACAACAAATTTCTATTATAGCTTTGTCGATAGTTGTTGGGGACATTATGACTGAAAATCTAGTTTGTTCCATCAAATGGTAGTATTGATGGAAATATTGGCGCCGCCCCTACACGGTCAATATTCTAGTCAATATCCCCTCCAATTCTTAGTATTGATACATGGAAATAAAAAAAAAAAACGGATTTCATCAATACTCTTATCAATACAGACCATCAATACAATTTTCTCACCTTACACAGTCAATATTATTATCAATACGCTAAGGTATTGTCAATATTGTTGACCGTGTAGGGGCCGCTTTTAATTTAACTCAAATCCGATAGAAATTTCCTTGCCTTATTTTCCGTTATTTTTAGGTATCTTGATTCTACTATATGCCACGATTCATTGCTTTTTTTTTTTGTTTTGTTTCCTAAACTCACTGAATCGTAGTATTTTAGAAATTTTGGGGTTACTATTAGGTGTGACCTGTGAAATTCTGATAACAATATATAAAAAAAAAAAATATATATCCATATAATCCACTTTACTTTAACTACAATAATCCTTTATAAGGGATGAAGTTACTGAAAGTTTTCTTTCTTTTATTTTGTAAGCTATTTGGCTGAATATTTCATCAGTTTTCGTAGTAAAAATGATTGATGTGATTTAGCCAGAAGGTAAGTCACTTATTGTTTGATAAAAGTTTTTGTGAAGTTCTCTTAAATTAATCACTAACAATAGACCTATTTTTTATGAAAGAACACTGTATTTTCCTCAGGGCAGTTTTTGTATAAAAGAAAATCGCTTCATCTTATTTCGTAATATAACCCATTTTATTTTTTCCCCATTACTTAGTTTCAAAATTTTAGTTGGTTCCGATTGAAATATGCACATTGCCGATCTAACAAATATGAGTTTCCACTTTCACTTATTGGCATAAGAAATTGTCTTAAAATCGAGATGAAATACATGTTTTTGATGTTTCCATGAGTAAAAATGTTTTTTTTAGCGAAAACGAATATCTGAAAAAAATAAAAATCGTAAGGACTGCTAACCTGCTACCAGCAGAAGATTTAACAGGAAGTTTCTGTCAAAAGTCGTTAACCAAATGTAAAACTTGACTGATTTTTTTGTTTTTTTCCTCAGTTATTGGCGATTATCTCAAAAATGTCTCCAACGATTTTCTCAAAAATGTCTCCAACGCATTAGTGAGCTGCTTATAATATAACTACTTTATTATTATTACTTTCACTTACTCTTAGTAAGAGGAAGTATTGTAATCGTGTCAAATTTTCGATATCAAGTTTTCACCGGAAATATCCGTTTTCAGGTCCGCTGAGTCCAAAAAAGTGGTTTTTAGCAAATGGTCTCAGGATGTATGTATGTGAACAGCAGAGCTCAAAAACGGAAAACCCATAGAAAGTTGTAACTTGGTATTCCGTCAGCTATCATCATCGGATCTAACAGTACGTTATCTGTCAAAATTCCTCAACCGGAAGTACACTTTACTATTTTTTTTTTTTTTTTTACTTTTTTGCGATTTTCTCAAAAATGGTTAAAACGATTTTCTTGATACTTGAAATATTAACTACACATACAAAGAGCTACAACTTTTATTTGAAACATTTCTCCGGAAAAATTCATTTAACGGCACTTTTGGGGGAGGAGGTAGGGTTAGGTTTTCCTCTAAACTACTATTTTAGTTTATTTCTGTCATCTAAATAACATTAATTAGAATATAAATGTATTGTTAAAATTCCGAGTTTGAAAAAATCGGATGGCCAGAATTACGTTTTTCCTGAAATGTACTTTTTTAGTTTTCTAGTATTTTCTAAAAAACAGCTTAAACGATTTTCTGTAACCTAGCAATATGAACTACACATATAAAAAGTATAATGTTATGGTGTGTTGATGTGTTTGTAGTAGTGGTAGTGTGTAGCACGAGCGGTTTCGTATTAGGGATTGTATGTATGTTTTAGATTGAGATAGACGTATTAAGAAAAAATTAAGAATGCACCACTGATTATAAAATAAATATATTCTGTTAAAATAATAACTACAACTTATTTGATATTATAAACTTATTTAATATATTGTGAAACTGCACTGATGCTAAGAGAGCGATTCCTGAAGTGTTCTGGCTTTGGAAGCAGAATTACGACCTTAGTTGATTGAAGGCTGAGTTTAGACTATGTACTCTTTACTCTTAGAAAGCTAATGTTAGACTCTGTTCTTTGGAATTGCTCTCTCTCTCTACCGGGGGAATTTTCTGGTACAAAAGGTTTACCCTAACGGGATTTTGTGCCTTTGTTTTTCTTATTGGTATGATCCCAATTTACAGTACCTGACACTAAGATACACTCTTTTTGAAGTTAAATTCACAGTCTAATATATTAACAAAATTAGATAAATTATTTTTTAAACTATTATTTTTCATTTCGTACTTCCACTACAAAAGCTACAACTTTTATTTGTAACATTTCTCCTGGTGAAGTCATTTAAGAAGGCTTTTGGGAGAGGTTGGGGTTATGTTTTTCTCTAAAATGCTATCATAGTTGATTATACAATTCTACCATCTAAACAAAATTAATCAGAAATAAATAGATGGCCAAAATTTCAGTTTTCGACGAACTTCATAGAATGTAATCAAATTTGGTGCACAAAACTCTAAAATTTGTCAATTACTATTTTGAAAACTGGAGTAAGAAAACGTTGTGTGAGTTTCACACCTGATTTTTTTTTTATATTAATTTCACAGGAGAATTGTGAGGTTTCTTTTTTTTTTTTTTTTTTGGAGCGCTTAGCGTTAAGTTATCCACTAAAGTGTTACTTCAGCTGTAATTTATGTTACCGCCAAAAAATACAGTAATTATTAATTAATATTCAGTGTTATTCAGAATTATAAGTTATAAGAAAATCATTAACCAGAAATATAGATAGAGAAACTGTAATAATTTGATAATCTTAAATCTAAATTACCATTACAAGTTTGCTGGGAATGATCAAGGATTGCTTCTTGGCGTAATAATAATAATTATAATCCCCAACCCACTTAATTGAATGAATTTCATTAAACTTTGTCTTTATGATAAACATATGTAGATCTATCATTTTTATTTAATACCTTTTTGTAAGGAAATACGATTTCATATAGATTCTGAGAAAGAGGTGACTTTAGGCTTTCTCTATAAACCGTCATGTCAGAGTATTGTACGGTTCTTCTATCTATATAATGATAATTAGACTTAAATATATGCCACAAATCCGAGTTTAAAGAAAAATCAGTCGCTTGGAAATGCAATTTTTTGAATGTTTTCCTTTTCATTTTTCCAATTTTTGTCAGTTACGAGACTAGTGGGTTTCTTTAAACTTGGACCAACTACTGAAATGAAGACCTATCTCTTATAAATGAAAAGCCTCCATCTCAAAACATTGATTTTAAGAGATTCTAGGGGAAACTGAGATTTTCCGCTACCCTCTAAAGTAGCATTTCGTTTTATATAGTCCTATTTTCTATTAACCGACCAAACTGACACCTCTGGTTGAGGGTATTCAGTTGGATTCGCTAGCTGTAATCAACCATATCTATAGCTAGTATGCACAATGAGTGGATTGTTTGGTTTTATTCTTATTTTTACTTATGTATGTGTTGTTGTTAAAAAAAATACATTGTATATTACACTATTAACATCTCTATTGGTCTATATAAAAAAAGATTTCATTAAAAAGAAATAGCCTTTTTTTTTTAATTATTTTAAAGAACTACATTATTGAGCACACCGTTCGGTATTTAATGTAAATTCAAATTTGCCGTCGAACGGTGTTCAATAATTTTATTTCGGGGAGGGTATTGTACGACTATCTTGATAATAATCTATCTTAATAATAATTGTACTAACTTGATTAATTTATTAGGCTGTATCCTAAGAGTAGAGAGGGGGTAACCTATGCATTTTCTCCTCCCTCAGTCAGTCGCTATGTAACGCTCGAATAAGCAAGTTCTAATGCAGCACACTTAGTAGTCATTCTGCCTACACAATTCAGGCCACTTCGGTTGCCCTTAATTGTGAAAACCTAAGTTTGTTACTTCTGGTTTTTCTGGGTAGTGTTAATAAACTGGTCCTTTTGTCGTGTAAACGGCTCCGGATCTCTCTTGGCCTGCGGTTATTGGGAAATCATATGGTTGTTACTTCCGGTTGGTTTCATGGCGTTATAGCTACTGGGAGCCCGTTTAGTTAGTATGTACAATCATCAGTCAAGCATCAGTGTGTAGATCAAGATTCAAGAGTTATAGACACATAAGATTTATTTCCTTATTCCTACTTCTCCTCTCCTTTTGTCCCCGATATGGGTTAAGGACTCATGGGTCTTCCAACACTGGTAACCAGGATACTGCGTTTTAAGGTAAGCACCATTCCTTTGGCTGTTGAAAGTGATAAATAATATTTGCTACCCATTTTAAATTTAATTTATGTACTCAATTTGTCCATATAATTATTTTAGATATCTTAATTCCCCATTCTGCTCAACCATTGTATTATATACAGTTCACTTAATATTTTCATTCTTCAATTTATATTTTTGCTGTTTTCTATTAATCGGAGCCGACCCGAGGTATCTCACCTCCATTTATATTATTAATTATCTTTCCTGTATTCATTGTACAGAATGTATCAGAGGTTGAAATAATGGGGTGTAAAAAGAGCTCACTTTTATTTTTGTATTTCCTGTTATTTATTAAACACACACACACTCACACACACACTATTGAGATTCACACTATTCTTTCTTTAACTGCTACCCTCATCGCAACTATTTGATTGTTTCTTGCTGAGCCTGAAGGTTCCTCCGTCTGTTCTCCAACTGCTTAATATCGTTCTCCTTTTTTACTCGCACTTCCAGCTCCTCATCATACAAATCCTTCTAATTTTTGTACAATAAGTCCATACGGTATCCCAAAGCATTTCCTCTAAAATTTTTTATAATTTCCAACCATAAACGTTATATACTGTTTAGTCATAACCCCGAATTTTTTTAATTTGTCGATATTTTTTAAAATTAATTCGCATTATTCAAGAAATTCAAGTTAAAGTAAGTTAATCTGCATAAGTAGTTACTGTAAAGGAAGATCGTGTGGGCTGAACGCTTATGATTTGGCCGTACAAGCCTTATTCCACTCTTTTTATACCAATTCCCCTGATATCCTCCCCCTTTACTTCAAGTTAACCTAACTATTAGCTACTTAGTGAAGTTAGTTCATTTATGTGCATAGTTCTTTTCAGTATAAGACCGTCTCAATAGATACTTGCTCTTGACAATTTTGTCCAAGGCAAGCTTATTCCATTTTTTTATTTTGTTTTTTATTATTAAACCATTTTTAGTTTATTCCTTGTTCCATAGTTTTAGGGAATCTCTTAAATACAATTTTTGTAAATAATTTGTTTTGACTGAAGTATGACTGCTAGAAATCTTTTAATTATTTGAAACATTTGTTAATCAAACTACAAGTGTCTCCCTGACGTATTTCAATGGTTACTTATTTGAAAAAGGAACAAATTCGACAATATTTTCAATGATAAGAATGAATGAATAGGATATGGAGATTTTTCGTTGATTTTTAAGAAGAATAGGACAGAAAGGCTGAAAGCCTTAGCGAAATTAGGAAATTAAAAGAAGCAGGAGAACCACACCCACCCCAATATTTAATCTGGTATTGCTGAGGTACATTACAAAATGAACGGTTTATAAAATAGATAATTGCTGGCATTCCAAAGCCGATGATGTTGTAATAACGGCAGGATGTACAATGGCATTATCAAGAATTCATAGCTATAAACATGTTTATATGTGACAACCAGGATGCCAGGAAATGCAATACCAACGTACCTGCGAAAATTATAAACATGAAAAGTTAGGGAGACTGCAGATTTTTTTTTTTGCGGTGTAAATCCGGTCCTAAAGTTTTGAGAATTATGCAAAAAAGCAAAACTTCCCATACTATTTTGAGAGAGGTTTTAAAATATGGAACCATAGTTGGATGTTAGCAGAGAAAAGTGAAATTTTATTGAATATGGGGGAAAAAATGAATTACATACATTCATTTATTCCGATAAATACTTTTTTTTTTCCTACGCTGACTCTGAAGGGAGTGTTCCCATTTTATTTTCGGGCAGTCCAATATCTAATTGATTTTTGTTTCCAGTATGAGAAACCTCGTCTTTTTCTTCGTCATGCAATCCGGCACAAGTCATTAGGTGGGCAGCATCAATTTCCGCAACGCTGTTATGTAGCGGACACGTGGGAGATGGTTTAACTCCTATTCGGTAGAGGTGGGCTTGCAGGTAGTCGTGCTTAGTGGCTAGTCGGAAGTTCGCCGTGAAGTCTCTGCGTGGTCATGAGGGAATTGGGTCGCTAATAAATTCTCTCATGCTCTTCCTGTAGCTTTATTTTTCCAGCCGATTTCTACGTACATTTTATTTATTTCTCTAAGCGTCTGGTGAAATGTTGCTGGGGCTTCAGGCTGCAGGAGCTGGCAACCTTCCTTCGCTAGCCTGTCTACTTGCTCGTTGCCCAGAATATAGCAGTGGCTAGGCACCCATTGGAGGAACAAACCTCCATCATTCTAATATTAACTGGTTTAATACTTTTCTAGTAGTGTTAACTAATCCAAATGCATCCGCACTACTAAAGACCAGGGCGAGTATGGCGAGAATCCACGAAGAACTCGACTAACTTTTTATTGAGGCATTTGCTGCCGAGCTTTATGCTGCCTCTTTTACAGTGGTAATTTCAGTCTCAAAATTTGTGGACCTTCTTCCCAATGGTACGCTGCCTTCAAATATTCCAGTACAACTGAAACCAGCACCTGCGCTTGAATTAAGGGGGTCAGTAGAACCATCAGTATAAATGTGCACCCATAATTCCTGAGAATACCTTTCTGCTTTCATCTCAAGAAAGAACAGCTTCAACTCATTTGGGAGCACGTCTTGCTTCTTATCACCTATACCAATTGATAGGACTACGTCGGGAGCCTTACATTTTATATTTTCTATACAGGGCGCTCTTCCCAAAATAAGTTATCCTTTTCTTTCAGGCCGTTTGCCTTTGATAACAGGATGGATTGCGATGAAAGTCTTTCTATGACAGCGATATGTGACTTCCAATGAGATATTCCGATAAATACGACATGGTTACATATAAAAAAAGTGGAGCATAGCGAATCTCCGAGATGAATACGCTTAGCTTGTTATGCTTGTCTGGGACGCTGGTATATTTTGCCAGTGGAAAGAATACGCAAAAATATTTGCTCATTGTAAGGTGGATAGAAAGAGAAGAAGAGAATGACCGCTCTGCGATGGATAGGGATGTGCAACGCGGACTGCCGGAACTTGTTGTCAAAGATTGAAAATGGAAATGAATAAAAACGAATGAATAACCTGCGTTATTGGCGGAGGTCCAGATATTTGCAGAAGTAGTCCTTTAATCTATGTATGTACATATAAATTTATAAAATTTATAAATAACGATATAAAATTTGGCTAAATTCTGTACATTAAATTTCGTCTCCAATAGGAAGCTGAGACTAAAGAATTATCTAGCTTTATTCATCAAATTGTTCAACGTCGTCCTGCTGTTTGGTTTCCCACAAAACTTTGTCAACTGAACCAGACAAATACCTATTAAAATTACAATACCATCCTAACGTAACCACGATTTTATTTTAAAATCCCAAATTGGAATATAGAGGTTATATCTCTTTAAACAAAAGAATTTATATTTAGTATGAGGAGCAGAAACTTATTTTCTAGTTGAGTGATTTCTATCAGAAATTGCATAATATTTTCTGGGAGCTATAGGATATTCAGTTCCAATATTGATCTTTATCTGGTAATAAGATAGTCTTGTCAACTATGATGCTTAGTTATAC
Source organism: Triatoma infestans (assembly GCA_011037195.1). Classification (NCBI taxonomy): domain Eukaryota; kingdom Metazoa; phylum Arthropoda; class Insecta; order Hemiptera; family Reduviidae; genus Triatoma; species Triatoma infestans. The sequence continues at coordinate 157,535 of JAAEAF010000285.1, read as the reverse complement.
AATAAATCAAATTTTAAAATTAAATCACGGGTTATTTTTAAGCGATATTGGAAAAGTGTTTATACGTATTACATAGTTTTTTTATCAGTCCAACAATCTATCCGTTTAATCCCCAATCCCCATCTCTTTTATAACAATTAGACCAGTATACCAAATACGTTTTCCAGCAGATGATTTTAAACTATACAAAAATTTCTGCTCTCGTAATTATTGAAATGACATTATAGAGGAAAGTTACATGAATTATAATAACTTTTTACTTTCTCTTACTCCTAGTAAGAGGAAGTATTGGAATCGTGTCAAATTTTCGATATCGAGTTTTCACCGGAAATACCCGTTTTGAGGTCCCCTGAGTCCAAAAAAGTGGTTTTTAGCAAATGTTCTGTGTGTGTGTGTGTGTGTGTGTGTGTGTGTGTATGTATGTATGTATGTATGTATGTATGTATATATGTGAACAGCATAGCTCAAAAACGATAAATCCTAGATAGTTCGAACTTGTATTCCGTTTAGGTATCACTATGGGATCCGACAATGGCTCATCTGTCAAAATTCCTCAACCGGAAGTACCACTTTACTAGTTGGTCTCTTTACTTTTTTGCGATTTTCTCAAAAATCGCTCCAAAGATTTTCTTCAAACTTTGTTGTATCAACTACACATGCTAGCAACTACAACTTTTATTTGAAACATTTCTCTGGGAAAATTCATTTAAGGGCATTTCTGGGGGAGGGGTGGGGTTTGGTTTTCATCTAAAGTGCTATTTCAGTTTATTAGACAATTCTGCCATCTAAATAATGATAATTAGAATTGAATATGTTGTTGAAATTCCGAGTTTGAAAAAAATCGGATAACGGGAAGTGCGTTTACTTTACCAGTTTACTAAATGATTTTTTTCACTTTTCCGCGATTTTCTCAAAAATGGCTCCGACGATTTTCTTGAAACTTCCAATATAAACTAAACATCCATTGATCTACATCATTTATTTAAAACATTTCTCTGGGAAAATTCATTTAATGGCACTTTTTTTAGGGGAGGTGTGGGGTTACTACAGCTTCTTCTAAAGTGCTATCAGTTGATTATACAATTCTATCATCCAAACAAAATTAATTAGAAATAAATAGATTCATAAAATTCCGAGTTTCTAGTAAAATTAGTAAACCGGAAGTGAGCTTTGACTGGACAGTTTTTTCCAGTTTTCGACGAATTTCATTAAATTTGGTATACAAACTATAAAATTTGTCAATTATAATTTTGAGAAGTGGAGTAAGAGAAAGTTGTGGGAGTGTTTCACACCAGATTTTTTTTTTATGGAGTTATTCTTGAAGAACAGTACGTATCCTCGAAAGTACTACTTCAGTACACAGTATGCTTCCACCAGCAATAAAATTTCAACATGCATTATATATTACTAGAATTCCAAACTTCAAGAGAATCAGTTAACCGGAAGTATTACTTTACAATATAGATTTGTGTTTTTTTTTTTGGCATTTTTTTGAAAAACAGCTACAAATATGATCTTTCAAAGTGGAAACTCACCAAATAAGTATAATAATGTATCACAAATATTAAAAAATATTTTACCAGGAAGCAGGCAATTTTGAGGAATTTCTGTTATAATATTTTACATATTATTACTTTCTGTTACTCCTCCTAGCAAGAGGAAGTATTATTGTAATCGTGTAAAATTTTCGATATCGGGTTTTTACCGGAAATAATCGTTTTGAGTTCCCCTGAGTCCAAAAAAATGGTTTTTTGAAAATGGTGTGTGTGTGTTTCTTTGTTTGTATGTATGTAAGTGAACAGTATAGCTCAAAAAACGAAAAACCGTAGAAAGTTTAAACTTGATATTCCGTTTAGGTATCACCATAGGATCCGGCAGTAGGTTATCTGTCAAAATTCCTCAACCGGAAATACCACTTTACTAGTTTTTTTTTTACTTTCTCTTACTCCTAGTAAGAGAAAGTATTGTAATCGGTCAAATTTCGATATCGAGTTTTCACCGGAAATATCCGTTTTGGAGGTCCCCTGAATCCAAAAAAGTGGTTTTTAGCAAATGGTCTGTTGTGTGTGTGTGTGTGTATGTGAAAGCAAGTCAAAAACGAAAAACCGTAGAAAGTTAAAACTTGATATTCCGTCTAGGTATCAGCATGGCATCTGACAGTGGGTCATCTGTCAAAATTCCTCAACTGGAAGTACCACTTTACTTATTGGTTTTTTTACTATTTTGCGATTTTCTCAACAATGGCTCCAACGATTTTCTTCAAACTTGGAATATCAACTACTCATACAAAGTGCTACAACTTTTATTTGAAACATTTCTCTGGGAAAATTCATTTAAGGGCAGTTATGGGGGAGGGGTGGCGTTAGGTTTTTCTCTTAAGTGCGATCATAGTTGATTATACAATTCTATCATCCAAACAAAATTAATTAGAAATAAATGGATGACCAAAATTCCGAGTTTCAAGGAAATTAGAGAAACCGGAAGTGCACTTTTACTGAACGGTTTTTTTCAGTTTTCGTCGTATTTGAATTAATTTGGTACATAAACTATAAAATTTGTCAATTATAATTTTGATAACTGGAGTAAGAGAAAGTTGTGTGAGTGTTTCACACCAGATTTTTTTCACTTTTTGCGATTTTCTCAAAAATGGTTCCAACGATTTTCTTGAAACTTGGTATATCAACTATGCCGTACAAAAAGCTATAACTTTTATTTGAAACATTTGTCAGGAAAAATCATGGGTACTTTTGGGGGAGAGGTGGGGATTACGGTTTTCTCAAAAGTACTATTTCAGTTTATTACACAATTCTATCATCTAAATAATATTAATTAGAATTAAATATGTTGTTGAAATTCCGAGTTTAAACAAACATCGGATGACCGGAAGTGTGTTTTTACTAGGAAGTATTTTTCAATTTTTTGTGATTTTCTCCATAAAAACGATGACGAATTTTATTACATTTGATATACTAATTATAAAATTTGTCGATTATTTTGAAAACTGGAGTATGAGAAAGTTGTGTGATTATATCACGCCAGATTTTTTTTTTTTTAATATTTTTATTTATATAATCACAGTTGATATAATATTAAAATTTTCAATATTTAAAATGCACACTTATAAGATAAGTGATAATTTGAGGTAGTTATTATTTAATCAAATAAAGTTAAACTATAATATATACTTGTTCTTATCAGTGAAGCGTGGTTAAATAGATCACATTAGTGCCAATCGATTCCCTAAACTGTAAACAGTTTAGCTAAGTATCATTCTTCAATAAAGCACTCAGGTGTTAGTAACAACCATACACCTTGATAGCGTACACATACACATATTATTAGAAAAGGTCCTGTCTACCTCTACTTGAATTTTTCCTGATAACACAGATCTAAAGCAAATGGTCAACGATTGTTCAAACATTAATCTTGTTATTCTCACATTCCCCGTAAATTTCAGTTACAAATCAATAAAATTAAGTTATTAACACTTTGAAATTAATATGAAGCCGATATAGGTAACTGTGAATTTGACTTGTTTTGATTGCATGGAGTCTAATAAACTTCTTTTTTTTATTTATTTTTTATTTGTAACTGCGAATTTACACAAAACATGCAAATGAGATGACAAAAGATAATAACATAACAAATAATAAAATAAAGTTAAAATAAATAAAAACAAAACAAAACTGGAAAAAGAAAGAAAAAATAATACTAATAACATGACGTCACAGAATTGAATGAGGGCCATCCAACAATGAGCATCATAAATCGGTTAGTACAGACACCGATGAAATGAATTTGAATGATGCTCGTTTTTATCAAGCAATCAGGTGATCGCGAAGCCAGTGAAGACTTTCAGTCTTCGGAGAGGATTAGCAGGAAGTGTTATCTGTGATAAGTTGCGAATCAATGGGTTGTAATGATAGGAAAGTTTGGAATGGAATTTAATATATCGGGACTTGACGAGATTTAGGACAAATGGGAGTTTTAGGTCACTGTGGATAGTATGGTGGTTGACGTAAAAAGAAGCATCGACTATTGTGCGGATGATTTTTGATTGGAGGGATTGGATACGATGAAGATTGAAGCGCTTTGCTGACACCGTATAGTTCGAGTCCGTATGTCCAGATAGGTGCGAGCACGGCAGTGAAGAGTATTTTTTTGTTCGAAAGAGTTAGTTTCGATCGTATGTCGATTAGTCTTTTGATCTTCGGTATCGGAAGTTATTAATGTCGCTTAAGTTGAGTATGAGTGTTCCAGGTAAGGCGTTTATCAAGGTTCAGGCCAAGATATCGCACTTTGGCTGCCGAAGAGATAGGAATACGGTTCAGGTATATTGGTTGGAAGGAGTATTTTGCGATTCAGTGTGAATGGTATGTATCTGGATTTGCTAGCATTGATCTTTATTCTCCATTTGAACCAGGGTTCCAAATAAACTTAAATTTATTTTCTATTAAATCAATCATTAATTTTTTTCACTTTTCAAAAGTAGTTTCAAAAGTAATTTTGTCTGTCTGTCTATTGTATTATAATCAAATTATGAAAGTCAATCAAAACATTTCTGTTGTGAAATAATCACACGACTTTCTGTTGCTGCAAATTATTTTTAGGGAACATATAAAAGAAAGTAATGGATTTATGTATTAGATTTTTTTAAAAATTTATTCAAGGAAGTAGCCATCATATACCTTGACAAATATTAAAAGAGTGCAAATTCAATTTTAAGCTGCCAATTTCATTTTATGTCTTTTTTTTTTTAATTAATTAAATTTTCTAATGCTCATTAATCGACAATTAGTATTTTCTTATTTCACATTGTTGTGAATTTCATTGTTTAACTCAAACCAAATTCACAAAATGTTCTTGGGGAATTCACATCCAATACTTATCAGTGCTAACAATAAACTGAATTGCTATTTTTATCAAATCTTTTCCTGCCTGAGTACATTGTACGTGCTATATTGCTGTTATTTGCACGTACAGCTTAGCACATATACATGCCATTATCTTTTATCTTATTTTACGTATTGTTTTTTTTTTTTTTTAAGTTAGACGGCATTATTCATCTTTGTTATAAAAAGAAATTGCGAAATAAATAAGGAAAAAAGAAAAACTTTATAAAAATAAATAATACAAAATTATTTTATTTATAATAAATATTTTTTATCGAAACACATAAATGTTAAAAGAGTCATATTATTACAAACAAAAAGAAATATTCTAAACCAATTAGACTTCATTAATATATAACGGGAGAATGGAAGATTCTTATCGACCGTTCTTATATGAAGGAAAAGGATTGTGAGATTCGGTCTTTTTTAAAAAATAAGAAAATTTAAATTCTTGCCAATGTTTGTACAAATATATTGTCTTTTTCAAGGCCCACGACATACAAATACAACAGGTTCTTTTTTGAAAGACAAAATCAAGAAACAAAATCAGAAAATAATAAAAAAAAAATATAAAATTATTGATTAATTTATAAATTTTTTGGTTTACTTATATAAAAAAAAAACTGTTAAATTGAAGAGAGATTATTGGGATCTGTCCTGTAATTAATAGAATTTTTCTGTTTTTGTTTTTTTTTATATATATAAAAATAGGAAAAAACTTTTTAGAAATGCTAATATTAAAAAAAAAAAAAAAAAAAAACCAGAAAAATTCTGTTAATTACACGACAGATACCAACAATCTCTCAGCAATTTATCATAACCTCATTTCTTAACCCCTGACCTTGTTTTCCAAATAACAGCTCTCTCCACTCGTCCCGTTATAACTATACCTGCCCGCTGTTCACTATGGTTTATTTATTCACTATTCTCTGTGATGTTGTGTTGTTCTCAACTTTATATTTTCCAAATTTATACATAAGTTTTTAAAATTATTATGTTTTGAAGATTATTTAACAGTTTTTTTTTTTTTTTTACGTAAGTAAACCAACAAATTTATAAATTAATCAATAATTTTATATTTTTTTTATTATTTTCTGATTTTGTTTCTTGATTTTGTCTTTCAAAAAAGAACCTGTTGTATTTGTATGTTTTAGGCCTTGCAAAAGACAATATATTTGTCGAAACGTTGGCAAGAATTTAAATTTTCTTCTTTTTTAAAAAAGACCGAATCTCACAATCCTTTTTCTTTCATATAATGGGAGAGTTAGGTGGAAAGAATTTGGGTCTCGGTTGATGAAATGAGAAGACTTTGTTAACATTTGGTTAACTAGTATATTAACAAAGAGACACAGTATGCTTGGACTTTACAATAGAGAATGGTTAAGGGAGAATGGAATGACACTTAGTGACTCGCAAGATTGAACTATAGTGAACTTATTTCTGGTCTGTCCGTTGCTGTATTTATCTGGTTTCTCCCACTCCAGTCCGAGAGAGTGGTTGGGTTCGTTTCTCTTCTCTCTACTCTCTTTTTGATTGTCTTCTCTCTACTCTCTTTCGTTGCTGTTACAAATATATGTCAGCATTACAGCCCAACTAATTAATTATGCGTCACCTTCTTTTACCTACTTTGTATTGTGTGGATTCATTTATAAATAGTACTAAAATGTATTATAATTCAGTCTATACAAATGTTCCTTTTGATATTAATAAAAATGTTTTTGATGTTTGCATTGATTTTTAGTTTTTTCTCACACATAGTAAGAGGAAGTGTATTACGATCTTGTCGAATTTATGAATTTGAATTGAAATGCGATCATGTTTTGACAATCGTCGTTGTTGACGAAAAAAATATTTTTAGCAAATGATCTGTGCGTGGGTGTGAACAAAATTTCTCTTAAACGAAAACTTGCAAGAACCTTTAAATGTTCCATACCAACGCCGTTTTTGACAATAATATTTTCATCAAAATCCATCTATCAAAGTCAACTTTATCGAAAGGCTTTTATAGACAACATCTCAAACGATTTTCTTTTAACTTCATGTGTTTCCTAAGCACATAAATACCTATTACTTTGATTTGAAGCATTTTTCCAAGAAAATTGATATTTTGTTTTTTTTTTTTGAAGCTGGGGGCCAATTCACTGCGACCTTTTCCGGTCTATTGTGCTATGTCCCCTGGGTGCCGCAGGCTTGCCCTCAGCACCCGAACAGATGTCTGAACATCCGTTCTACAAAACCTCCATCAGTCTGAGATCCCTAAGGAATACCAGTATTCTGACGGGCTCTAGAGAGGGTATATCCCCTCCTCCCTGGACCCAGGTTCTTAAGCCTTCTCTGAATGGCAGCCTCGCAGTCTGTTAGAAGATGTATTGGAGTTTCCTCCAGCTCCCCACAGAATCTGCATGAGCTATCACTTTCCAAACCCAGCTTCACCAGGTGTCCTCTAAGTTCGCAATGCCCCGTGAGGAAACCCGTAAGAACGCGGAGCTTGTTCTTGCTCAATTCAATGCAGGCCTCCGATCACCGTCGGTTATAATTTCCCAAGCAGATCTTGGCCTGTCGCAAACCGGGGAGGGAGTACCAGAGTTGAGATCTCCTCGTCTCCTCTTCCTTCGTAAGTTCCTCAAACAGAAAGTGGTCGCTAACCCCACAAAAAGGTTCCGGCCCTAGAAGTGGGGTCGTAGCGCCTGTCTTGGCCAGGGCGTCGGCCATCTCATTCCCTTCAATGCCAACATGCCCCGGCACCCACCAAAACACAACTTTGTTCCTCCTACCTAGGTTATTAAGTTTATCTAGGCATTCCCAGACCATTTTAGAGTTGATAACTGATGCACTCAATGCTCTAATGGCTGCTTGACTATCGGAAAGGAAAACAATCTCCTGGTTCCTATATCCCCTATCGAGGTTAAATTGTACACATCTTCCAAAAGCGTATATCTCCGCCTGAAAGATGCTGGGAAATTTACCCATGGGGTCCGAGTGCTTGACCCTTGGACCAACCACCGCTGCCCCAGTCCCCTCGAGAGTCTTAGACCCATCAGTATATTTAATGGCATGTTCCTTAATGCCCAACAGAGCGGATCCTTCGCTCCACCCACTTTTGATGCCCAGCTTCAACGAAAAATTTTAAGTGAAGCCGTATTTCTTAATCATGCCATCTCTAGGGAGGCGCCCGATGTGGGAGCCCAAAGGTGAGGATAACAATTCCCTAACCCCGCACCCTCTTCTCGTGCGCCACCCTTAGAGACCCTAAAAAGAGCTCCTTTCGCCGCCCTTTCCACCACTAGGTGCAGAGGTGACAGTAGAGGAAAACCTCCATCCCGGCGGTGGGACAAATCCGCGTTGCCCCCGTCATGCATAAGCATAAGAGTTCTCTTGACTGATACTACTTTGATCTTCCTAAACCATGCCACTGCGCCGTAAATGATGACTGGTCTCACCATCATGGTGTACATCCACCTTAGGATATTTGGGGGGCATCCCCCAATCGTGTGTCAATCCATTTTCGCTGGTAAGTGCGATCTAGATAACGCCTTGCCTGATCATTGTGTAATAAGAAAAGTAACACAAACTGCCTGGACTTTTCACGAATATAGAAAATGGTAGTGAGAGATTTAGAGTGACTAAAGAGAAAGTTTGTTGACACGTTGTAACTGCTGTATGAACTGTTGAAAGACTCCTTGTATGGCTAACGTAGCTGTATTTAAACAGAGTCTCTACTCTAGTCTGGCCTAAGAGACAATTTTTGTGTTTCTCTCTCTTCATTAGTTCAATCTCTTCGGATCCGTCTCTCACTACTTAGGCCAGACTGGCGTGGGAGACTCTGTTTAAATACTGCTGCGTTAGCCATACAGGGGAGATCTTTCAACATTTTATACAAGCAGTCACAACGCCTCAGCAATCATCTACCACTTTCCATTTTCATTGTAAAATACAGATCGACAAGTAGATCTCCTATTAGGCCACACCACATATGTATCGAAATTTTTGTCTGTCTCCGTGTCCGATATGTGGTATCTGGACTTTTATCTGCCCATATTCGGAATGCCCACCTATTTTAATAATATATAATGCATAAATTTATATTCCATAAGTCCATAAAACATATTGTTGTCTTATTTGATTTTAACTCAAAAACAAAATGGAATAATAAGAATCATAAGGCAGAGAATTTCTTTACCTTCAAAATTGAATATCTCAAAGAATATTCAACGAATTTTTCTTGTTCAATAATCAGTTTTATGAAACAAATTCTACTTTAAAAAGGTTGGTTTGGAAATCTGTTATTTCTGCAGCTTAAAACAAAAAATTGTTGATCACATAATTTGGATTTCTTGAAAACATTAATTAAGATGTCCAAGACAAGTGGGTGTACATGTTAAAAGTAACAAATATTCAAACTGATTATTTCGTGTTAATTGGAATTAACTAATTAGCATGAGAAATCTAAAAGTTAAAAAAAGAAAAGAAATAAAAACACCCTATAAAACGGGCGTATAGAATTCAGCACTAGTATATTGAAAGTGTATACGAGTACGTATATGCCTAGAGTTAAGAGAAACATTTCAAGTTGGTATAGCCGCATACGTATTATGAAATATGTACACTCTTTCTACTGCAGGCCATTTTTTTATGTAAAATTATGATATCACCTTCTGCAGGCCTTGTATCTACCTTTCTATGCCCATATGACTTCTATTTTTAGTATTTGAGCATAAATTTTACTTTATTTCAGAATTCAAGAGAAAATAGTATCATAGAGAGTAATGACTACGAATTATTGGATATATTTCTAACAGGAAATTGAAATTGTAAAAATAAACAATTTTTGATCCTTCTTCAAATTACAAATACTTGAAAGAAACCACTAAGTAGCTGCCTATTTTCTTTTTTGAATTATTCTTATTGGATGCTTAATTTTCACTACTTGTAAAAGACGGTGAATAGCTTTTTAATTGGTTGATCATTTACATTGCTATTGAATTTTTATTGTATTTATTTATTGAGTTCCCATCGAATTTTGATGTTATTTGGGGGGGGGGCGCAAAAATTTAATTTTGTTTTCTTTTGATGCTTCTTTGAATTTCCTATTATTGATTCAATTCAACTCATATTCGCTCCCCTTCAGAGTAATCCTCCGCCATTCCTTAATTTGCTCCATAAAATGAGTGGAAGCTTTTTATGGAGCGATTTAAGGAATGCCGGAGGATTATACTGAGGGGGGCCAATATGAGTTGAATTGAATCAATAATAGGAAATTCAAAGAAGCATCAAAAGAAAACAAAATTAAATTTTTGTCCAAAAAAAAAAAAAAAACATAATTTGCCAGGCTGCGCTGAAGGCTCTGAGTTCTTCACTTCCAGGTTGGCGTTAGAATGTTCTAAAAGATTGGAAGAGCTTTCTTCTTTGAAAGATGTGCTTCTAGTCTGGGTGCCAGGTCACATGGGAATTTCTGGGAATGAGGAGGTGGATAGGTTTGCCAAATTAGGCGCCTCTCTTCCTTTCATTGGTCCCGAGCCTGCTGTTGGCGTGTCTTCTGGCACATGTCTGTCAGGCTTCCAGACATGGACAGCTTCACAGTATTCGTCCTTATGGATGAGCTCAGTTGGTTTTCGGCAGTCCAAAATGCTCATCGGGGGCCATTACTGAGACGTTGCTGTGTTTTTCACGGAGCGCTCTCAGGTATCTGATTGGATCTCTTACTGGACACTGTGGTTTGAGGAGACACGACATCTCTACATAATGGGTCTCATGCCGGATCCATTTTGTAGAGTCCGTGAGACGGAGGAGAAAACACCCATCCATCTTATGACTGATTGCTTGGGTTGTGAAGAAATTAGGTTCAGGACCTTTGGTCGGAATAGGATGTCTGTGAAAGAGCTTAGGCTATTTCCGTTTAAGGTTATTGTCCGATTTATTCGGACTGCGGTGAATCTTAGATGGATTAGATCCGGGTCTGGATTTTTATTCTAGACCCGGTTTGTTGTTGTTTTTCTTGGGGTAGCTATATGGGCCCAGTGAGGCTTTTGGATAGCGTAGGATTTCCCTCCCCACAGACAAATAATAATAATAATAATAATAATCATCCATAATTCACTAAAAAGGCGCTACATTTAAGGCAAACTTAATTCTCTTGAATAGATAGAGAACATACGTTGCTGTTTTACCTAAATAAGTACGGTGCACTAAATAAGTTCGGGTGGTACCATGAGAATGTTGCCCTTCATGCTTCGAAACTTTTATTTCAGTTTTTTTTTTTTTGGATCTTGTCTTTTATCACAGAGAATTTTTAAAACTTATACATATTTTTCTTGATTTAATTGACTTTAACTGGAGATTGTCTTAAGTTTTTGAAAGACAAACTTATTTTAATGGTGGCAATATATTATGGTAAATGATGATTTGATGATATATCGAAAACTCACTCACTATTCTACTTTTTATACACGTTATATTTTGTCAATAAACTTAGGAAGGAAAAGAGAGAGAGAGTGATCAAGCGAAGAAATACGATATTGGAAAAACGAGATGTAGAATTGTACCGTTGGCTTGATGTACTTTGTTTGAAGAGATTTTGTGGCAAATAAGTTATCTTGCTTATTTCTAACGGTCGATAAGACTATATTGGTGAAAACTCACCCATTACTCTTTTGGTAGTGTATGAGTTGAGACAGTTGATTGCTGACAGTTGGTGGGAGAGTTGTGGTGCTGTAGGCTCCACAATAAATGTTTCTTTTCCTGTTTTCTTCTTCGTAACTTTCTTCATGGTAGTACCTTTCTTCGTTGTACAGTTTTCTCAAGTATTGGTTTAGCTCGTCAAGTGTTATCTTCAAGGTTAATCTTACGACTTGTTAAAACCCTCAGATTGCTGTTTTTTTTATTCCCATTTTTTCTAGCTCTTGGAGGTCAGAGACATTCACAGAATTATCTTTTGCTAAGAGAAACTTTGCAATCGTGTGAAATTTTCTAGGTCCCCTGAGTATAATTTTTTTTTTTTTTTTTTTTATGAAAATGGTGTGTGTATATTATGTATGTGGTGGGAGGGTATGAATGAATTAAACAGCAAAGCTCAAAAATGAAAAATTGCAGGAAGTTGAAACTAGACATTCTGTTTGGGTATTATTACGTATCATGGGATCCAACAGGAAGTTATCGTCTACATTCTTCAACCGGAAGTACCGCTTTACACAATGGATTTTTTGTTTGTTTTTTTTTTTTTTTGCAATTTTCTAAAAAACAAGCACTCCAACGTTTTTCTTTAAACTTGATACACCAAACTACACATATAAAGAGTAACAAACTTTTATTTATAACATTTTGGGAGGGGGGAGGGAAATACATTTAAGGGGATATTTTTGTTGAGGGGTTGATTGTGCTTTCCTTTAAACTGCTATTTCAGTTTATTATACGAATCTATCAATTAAATAATATTAATTAGAATTAAATATATTGGCCAAATTTTAAATTTTGAAGGAAATTCTGGTTGACCAGAATTGCTACTTCATTGACGAATTTTTGCAAGTTTTTTTCTGCATTTTCTCCAGAAAAATGTAGAATAGAAAATAAAAAAATACACAACACGCTTACTTTAAACAGCCAGCCATATAAAAAAAGCGATATTTGTCTGATCAAATTCACAATTGGTATTTACTTTTATAACAAGTGTGCCAACATAACAGTAACAGTAATTTCATTTATAGTAGTGACATCTATGGGCTAGGCCGAGAACTTTTCACTTTGCCCGTAGTCATACAGAGGGGGAACTATCGTTTTTCTTTGTAACGTTTTTCTAGGAACGATCATTTTCCCATTGGTAACAATTAAACATTTAATAAGTATTAAGTAAGTATGAAACAAAATTAGTCAATTATAATTATGTCTTACTAAAAATATTTTGTTATTTTGTTAAATGTAAGATGTTTTAACTGATGATTATAAATTTTTGCGGTATGCCACTGCAGCAGTTACTTTCATGATGTCAATTTGTAATTTTATAAATAGTTTTAATCAATTTTTAGCAATAATAGTGAGGTTTATTATCAGACAGATTATTCTCAAATCTTTCTAAAGTTATAAAAAAATGTATTTGTTATCTATCCTTTAAATACGTAATTATTATATTGGCAATATTTAATTTTTACTTTCTCTTACCTCTAGTAAGAGAAAGTATTGTACTCGTGTCAAATTTTCGATATTGAGTTTTCACCGGAAATGCCCGTGTTGAGGTCCCCTGAGTCCAAAAAAGTGGTTTTTTAGCAAATGGTCTATGTGAGTGTGTATGTATGTGAACAGCATTGCTCAAAAACGAAAAAATCGTAGAAAATTCAAACTTGATATTCCGTTTATCAACCACACGTACTATATGGTATATCACTACACGTATTAACAGCTACAACTTTTATTTGTAACATTTCTCCGGGAAAATTCATTTAAGGGCACTTCTAGGGGAGGGGTGGGGTTAGGTTTTTGATCTAAAGTGCTATTTCAGTTTATTAAACAATTCTATCATCTAGATAATGTTAGTTAGAATTGAATATGTTGTTGAAATTCCGAGTTTCAAAAAATCGGATAACCGGAAGTGCGTTTATATTACTACTTTACTAAATGATTTTTTTCACTTTTTCGTGATTTCCTCAAAAATATCTCTGACGATTTTCCTGAAATTTAGTATATAATCTAAATGTACAAAGATCTACAACTTTTATTTAAAACATTTCTCTGGGAAAATTCATTTAAGGGCACTTTTGGAGGAGGGGGTTGGGGGTTATATTTTTCTCTAAAGTGCTATCATAGTTGATTATACAGTTCTATCATCCAAACAAAATTAATTAGAAATAAATAGATGGCCAAAATTCCGAATTTTAAGAAAATTAGTAAACCGGAAGTGCGCTTTAACTGGACAGTTTTTTTTGAGTTTTCGACGAATTTCATTAAATTTAGTACACAAACTATAAAATTTGTCTATTATAATGTTGAGAACTGGAATAAGAGAAAGTTATGTGAGTGTTTCGCACCAGATTTGTTTTTAAAATTTAAAATTTCATTAAAAAAAAGCTAATGATTTATCGATGTGTGTGTTAAATTTATAGTTATTTATTTATTACTTTCTCTTACTCCTAGTAAGAGGAAGTATTGTAATCGTGTATTTTCGAAGTTTTCACCGGAAATATCCGTTTTGAGGTCCTCTGATCCAAAAAAAGTGTGTTTGTTGTGTCTGTGTGTGTGTGTGTGTCTGTGTGGTGTGTATGTATGTGAACAGCATAGCTCAAAAACGAAAAATCGTAGGAAGTTCAAACTTGATATTACGTTTAGGTATCACCATGGGATCTGACGGTGCGTTATGTGTCAATATTCCTCAACCGGAAGTACCACTTTACTAGTTGTTTTTCTTACGTTTTTGCAATTTTCTCAAAAATGGCTCCGAAGATTTTCTTTAAACTTGCTATATCAACTACACATACAAAGAGCTACAACTTTTATTTGAAACATTTCTCCAGGAAAATTCATTTAAGGGCACTTCTGGGGGAGGGGTGGGGTTAGGTTTTCATCTAAACTGCTGTTTCAGTTATATTAGACAATTCTGTCATCTAAATAATGTTAATTAGAATTAAATATGTTGTTGAAATTCCGAGTTTGAAAAAAAATAGATAACCGGAAGTGCGTTTTTACTGAAATATAATTTTCAGTTTTCTGGTATTTTCTCGAAAATGGCTCCAACGATTTTCTTTAAACCAGCGTTGTTAACTATACATATAAAGAGCTACAACTTTTATTTGAAACTTTTCCCCTGATAAATTCATTTAAGGGGACTTTTGGGGGAGGGGTGTTATGTTTTTCTTTAAAATGCTATCACAGTTGATTATACAATTCTGTCATCCAAATTGAAATAACTAGAAATTAATATATGACCCAAATTCCGAGTTTCAAGGAAATTAGTAAACCGGACAGTTTTAATGGACAGGGTTTTCACTTTTCGACGAATTTCATTAAATTTGGTACACTAACTATAAAATTTGTCAATTATAATTTTGAGTACAGGAGTCAGAGAAAGTTGTGTGAGTGTTTCACACCAAGTTTTTTTTTACCGTTAGTATAAAGTATATCAATTTAAATATTATATTTATACTGTTGATAATAAGTGTCAATAATACACTTTCATAACGAAAATGTGCAGAAAAAAAAAATCGTATAGATGATATCATGTTTATATAAATAAAAAGATCTTAGATCGGCAAAAAAAAGGAGCATTTTTATGTTTGTTTTTTTTTTTATAACATAACATGGCATAACAGCAATTTATTCTTGTCAGCGATCTACAAATTTATATTCATTTTTATTGAATAAGGTAATAATAAATACATCAAAAGAAGATAATAAATAAATATAAAAGAAGAAAGCCTATTTAAGATGTATATATGTTTATTTTATTATTATTTCATTTTACCGGAGATAAAGATTGTCCACGTTATACTTAGTGTAATTTCCTTGATGTTAGTTTTATTCTCCTTATATAAAGAGGACACGTCCGTCCATATCCCTAAACGTTCTACACAGTATAATCTACGTGAATTGAATTTCTTTCTTCCCACATTTTAGGAGAACAACTAAATGTATTTCCTTTCTTTTACTTGTAATACAAAAGACCAAACCTATAAGTACATAATATATAGTGAAATTTCTTTTTCTTTAACTTCAAATAAATGTAAATATATTGTCGATTAACTTACGACAATATCGTTAATCGTATTAGACTGGGAACAGAAATTGTGATATTTTGAATTGCTAGTGCAAGGAATTATTTGCGATGAATAACAGATTGAGCAGTATTATTCTGCTTGTATAGGTAATTTTGAGTTGCAACACGTTTAGTGTTTAGTTTCTGTTACTGTTTAATTAGATTAGACAAAAAGAAAGAGATGGCTGAATTTCATTCTACCGCGATCTATGCTAGGAGGCCTATTTTGGATCTTCAATGGTTTTAGCATGTCCTCAAGCTTCGCCCTTCTAAGCAGGCGTAGCAAAGCTAAAAGCGGCTTTGTCATAAAGCTAGTAGTTTCGGGATTGCTCCACCCTCAACTGAAAAAACTACGTCCTCATCAGGCTGGCCACAATCGCAAAGAATGTGCGACAGGGTTTTCTTCCTCCTCAGCCTTACAGAATCGGAGTCTGTATGTGTTAAGTGATGCATGTGCCTATCTGTTACTGCTAGTAAGAGTACGTACCAAGTTATAGAAATAAGAGTTTTTTTTTAGTCAAAGTTCTGTGATGGATGCAAAACATTAAAATATATTAATTTATAAATAAATCAAAATTATTAAAATATGTGACATACCCTTGCAAAAGGGCAAGCCAGGTAGAAGAAGTCCAGTTACTGGCATTGTACTACCCCTTCTCCTCACAGGGGAGGAATTGAAGGAACAAAGAGAAGAGATTCTTTTAAAGACAGACTTGTTCTAGAATTCAAAGAGGACGCTTCTGAGTTTAGTTATAACATTACAGTTTATTCCAGTTAATTTATAAGCATATTGTTGTGATAATCTGAAGTAACTTATCAGAGACATTTTCCGTGGTAGCCTGCTTCATTTTGTGGTCATCGACCGGTTTCGGGCGTTCGCCCATCTTCAGGATGCGTTTTTTCAGACAGTGTGACAACACAGATTTGTACAGAGCAAATTTTGTTTTCACACCGAGTGTGACTTTGCGTGTGAAAAACAAAGTTTGCTCTGTACAAGCTCTGTGTTGTCACACTGTCTGAAAAAAACGCATCCTGAAGATGGGCGAACGCCCGAAACCGGTCGATGACCACAAAATGAAGCAGGCTACCACGGAAAATGTCTCTGATACTTTCCAGCTCTGCGGAACCAACCATCACAACAACTAAAGTAACTTAATTTCTCTTAGAGAATATATCTTTTTAAAAACAGAGTGATTTCTTGTTTATTACTAATACTTCATTCTCTCTTAAGCTTACATACTTACAAGCCCCTAATACGAAACCGCTCGTGCTACACACTACTACAAACACACATCCACACCATTACATTACAGTTCCATGTTTTTCTGAGTATGAAAAAATGTGGTATGGATATTTCTCTTAATACCATAATATAATGGATGTAGTAGAGAAGAGTAGAAGATAAAATCTAATTTTATTTGGGGGCCATGCTCTATACAAAATGAGTTTGTATACATAAACATTATTTATAATAGATTTCTCCTAAATTTAACAAGTTTCAGTGAAGAACGTTTAACAACGAAAACGCTTAACATGAAAAATCCCGTTAACACGAAATCATACTGCTGTCCTGAAAAAATACTATGTAATTTCATACATTTTTTTTTTTTTTAGTTTTAACACGAAACAAATATCGCTTAACACGAAATGATTTCACTTCTCGGACGAACAAAATATATCTGGTTTCCTGCAGTCACATCGTCACGCAGATGTTTTTGGCTTATTTTTTTTTCGCTAGACGGAACAAAATAAATGGTATGGCTGCCGCTGTTGCTAGGTTTCCGCTTGACTTGGAGTAGGTAAAAGTACCGCCATTGTTACAATATTTCAGTTAGTTTTCGAATTCGGTGAATTTTGTATTAAAATCAGCGAATTTTATTTTGTTTTTTTCGTGTACAATGGCAGAGAAATTGGGACGAAAACAAACCGCTATTTTGTCATTTAACAATAAATTCTTATAACACAAAAAATATATTTCGGTCCCCTCAATTTCGTGTTGAAACGTTTTTCACTGTTTATAGAAATTAATTAAACAGCCTAAAACATTAATTATACAATCAATAAATTCTAAGAAAATAATTGTGTGAATAATAAATATCAAATTAATTAATATTATTAATGCTAAAATAACGTATATTATAATTGCAGAAGTAATAATGTTTTAATAGAAATCAAAATGCCGAGAACATAAAATCAATTTTTAAAAATTAGTATTTAATAATGTTTGTTTGCGCGGAATATTTTATTACTAATTTAGGATAAAGGCCCTGAATTTGAGTGTGCCATCAATGTAATAAAAAAAATATCATATAGTTTCTGTAAAGTGATGGTGATTATAGCTGGCTATCAAATAATTGGTTAACGACATTAACAATTATAAGAAACATGATACCTGGCTTGGTAAGGACCGATTTTATTTAAATAATTAATTAATTTTATTTTCAATGTACGGGTATAGACCCTTTTATAATTTATATCATTGCACAGTGAAAGTTAAAAATGCGTAAACAAAATACCAGAGGAAATATAAACAAAAGTAAGGAAATATATAAACAGAATTTACAATGAATATCATAAAAATAAAGATAAGAAATTCAGATTAAACAAAATAGAAATGAAATAGAAATAAATCTAATTAGAGGAACTATAATACGAACTTATTTAAATTTTAAATACATTAAATAAAACTTAATAAAAAGATAAAATTATATCGTTATAATAATATACAACGTGTGATATAACAAATAATAATAATAACAATAATAGGAACTGTCATTGCCCTGGATATCAAGTGCAGATTATGCCACTCTACCCTAGAGACGATCCACCACCTTGTCCTTTCTTCTTGTCCAATGTTGGCAAAGACGGAGTACGTTAAGAGGCACAATAGCATGGCTAAGATACTGCACTGGGAGTTGGCATTAAAGATAGGTATGCGTTCAGTCATCCCACCCTACTACCACTATGATCCCGAGCCCGTGCTAGAAAGCTCTAGGCACACGTATATTGGGATCGCGTGATGCTCACGGATCACACAGTAGAGGGGGCACTCGTCTTGATATTGTGTGGCACAATAAGAGTGAGGGTAAAGCATACATAATAGATGTCACATTCCCGGACTCAGCTAATGTTGTGCGGGCCTACAATAAGAAACTGATTAAGTACAGGCCGCTGGCAGCTGTGGTTGCTTCTCTTTGGAGAGGCGTTGAGTCTGTTGACATTGTGCCGATTGTCTTCTCTGCAGTTGGTGTATGTAATACCGCGCGCTATCCAGGATGGACTAGTTAAACTTGAGATTGATAGAAAGGCGTTGGCTTTAACGAAGCAAGCCGTTAATCCTCCATTCCTGTAGGATTACCAGGGAGATTTTGCTGCAGGGGAAGGACGAGCTGCGGCTGTTGGACCACTGATGATGATGGCCAAGTATTACTAATACAAGAATACAATACAATGTGTTCACTTATAATGATCCAGGTGTCTCCCTTGCTTAAGGGCCGCGAGACTCCTTTAAAAAAAAAAATTACAATAATAATAATAATACAAAGGAAAAGGAATAGCTAATTTATTTAATAACTCTTTAGAATTTGTTAAAGATCTGTTTAAATGATCTGCAATCATTGGTAAAAATGGTAATTTAAAGGCAATTTGAAGTTTTCCACATTATTTTTCCATTTCTGTTTTTTTATGCATAATTTGAGGCCATATGGTTTAATACCATTCTTATGGCTAATCACAGTCAGACAGAGAACTTCATTATTCTGAATTTACAGCAGAATTACATCAACAAGGCTAAAAAAAAAAAAAGCATATTTAGTGAGTTATGAGACAAAAAATTTGTATTTCCCCCTTTTTAGATTTAGCAAGGAAAAATATGAATGAATATGAATGAATGAATGAAAACATGAATGAAGGAAAGACAAAAAAAGGCGACAAAATCACAAGCAATAATAATTATATTATTTTCTTGGCTAATGTACTTTAAAAATAAACAGTGTGCCTAAATTATTTATGATTTAATTTTTATTAGCGGAAAGATTTAAAAAAAAAAAACAAACTTAGAATTAAAAAAAAATATACATAAACAAATTAGAAAATAAGAGTTTAAATAACCTTATAATAACCTTTGAATTGTTAAAAGCATTTATTTTTATTCTTGGGTTGTATTTGCCTTATCCGCTACTATTTATTGTTTACATATTTCTAGTTACAAATGGAGAGCAACAGAATGCAGAGCTAATGTTTAGGATACGTAAATAGAAACATTTTAGAAGTAGTTTTGCTCAGTCAGCGGTTAGACATGGATCTGTATCCACCACCGTCGCCCTCTTGGAAGAATTTCTTTAAACGTAGAAAATGGGTTCCTAATGAACAAACTGAACAGTAATTATTTATTTATTTATTATTTAAAGTTTTATTACGTTATTAATTTATTATCATAATTATTTACGATCTGATCCTTATTAACTTAAATATTAATTATAAATTATTTTGTTTCAAAAACTAATAGCAATCATTTATAAATTAATTTCAAACAGTTGAAAATCAAATAAGTCAGTCACCTCTTAATAAAAACATAATCACTCACAAACAAATCTCTTAATTAACTTAATTTTAAGGTAGGTTCCTATTGTCATCAGAGTCTTATTAGTGTTATTTATTTATTTATTTATTCACTCCATGCTTCAAACAAAATAGCATATTGCATATATGATTATAAACAGTATTAATATAATTATATAATCAATAAAATCGCTCTTATGTCTTCATTGTTCGGCGATTGTCTTCATATTGCCTGTTATTGAATTTTGTTCCAGTCTGAAAGGTAATTTTGTTAAAAATTATTTAGTTGTTTTGTGTACTATAAAAATTCTAGAAAAATATTGTTTGTGATTGATTGATTGATTGGTCATTAGTTTTGTTTTCTTTTCTGGCGAAGTTTCATCAGTTAGTTTAAAAATAATTTTGATTAGTTTTTTTTTAATCTTTTTTTTTAACAGTCGAATATAATTTGGTCAAATTGGGACAGACAGTCCAGTCCGTCCACAATAATATTTTACCATTTTCTTATAAGCTTAACCTTTTTTAAAATGGTGTCCTGTTTGGACAAGGTTTGGATTAGTTTATATGTGTGCAATGCTTTTCATTTCCGCATGATTATTGCTTGTTAAATTTGTTAGTCTGTTTTTTCTTTTTGGTATAAATGCACTATGACTAAAGAGGACTATTGTGGTCCCTGTCGATACCGAAATGTGACCTTTCAAACTACAGTACCCAATTCCAGATTGATTTCTCTAAGAAAACTTAAACATTCTGAGAAGGTTCTAGGGAAGACATATTCTCTGGTACCTAACTTTTCTTTGAATAATAGCAGCGCAATCTACCAGGAGATGTATTTGAAGTTTCCTCCAAATCTTAACAGAATCTGCAGGTTTATCAGTTTCTAGGCCTGTTTTTTTCTAGATGCCACTGACTATTTGATTGGTACAGTTAGTCCAGTTTTAGTCCTATTTGTTCAATTGTACTGATCTGTAAATAATATTTTTTAACATACTTGTATTAATAATATTGTGAGGATTAAGGTGTCATTCATTCTAAGGACCATTATAGTAAATTTTGTCTTCCTAGGAGCCTCAACGGCTTTTTATTGATTCTTGATTGCTGACGCGCCTTAAATTAAAAAATAAATAAATAATATGGGGGTTTCGGTTGTCAGATTTTGTCAAAAACCCTCTTGTTGAAGATTCCCTTGCGTAAAACAATCGGAATATTAATTTTAAATTTTCCTACTTGAAGTATAGTGTATCGATTAGGTACTCGTATATATGTTCAAAAAAACATCTGTTTCCTATTTAACTAACTTCAGAACAAATCTGGTGAACATTCAATTTACAAAACCTTGAATGAATTTCCTTTAAAGCCATAAGATAAAGTAATAAACAATCTAATTTTATTACCGGCTAACAGAGATAAAACAACAGGAAATAGTAGACGTGTGAATTGTGCGAGACAGAAATAGTATTCAGACCATGTGATGATGGGATTATCTTAATTGGAATTTATCTATATAGAATATTTTTAATCGGAAATACCATAATATGGAGTCATTTATTGCATATTGTTAGGATTAATAATTTTCTAATTTTATCACAAAACTATACTTTGTAATATATTTTAACAGAGTTAATATAGTTAATTTTAATTTAGTTAATATAGTTAATATAGTTAAATTTAATATAGTTTTAACAATTTTCAGAAACACATTTTATTATGTAATAACCTCTCCGAGATTATTTTTATAAACCTATGTAACATAATATTATATAAGTAATTGATTTATAAGAAAAACAAATTACGACTTATTTTTCTATTTAGGAGGGGTTATAATTTTGAAAATTTTTATTCTTATTTTCAATTAGATTATTGAGAAAAAAATGTTGTTTCCTCAATCAATAACAGGGGTACAATATAACATATAACATAGTGGTCCTACACATGATTATATACATATATGAAAAAAAATCTGGTGTGAAACACTCACACAACTTTCTCTTACTCTAATTTCAAAATTGTAATTGACAAATTTTATAGTTAGTGTGCCACATTTAATGAAATTCATTGAAAACTCAAAATACTATTCAATAAAAGCGCACTTCCGGTTTACTAATTTTCTTGAAACTCGGAATTTTGGCCGTCTATTAATTTCTAAAATTAATTTTGTTTGGATTGTAGAATTGTATAATTAGTTATGACGGCACATTGGAGGGAACCATAAGCCCATCCCTCCCCCAAAAGCCCCCCTTAAATGACTTTACCAGGATAAATGTTTCAAATAAAAGTTGTAGCTCTTTATTTGTACAGATCATATTTCTAGTTTAACGAAAATCGTTGAAGCTCATATTCGATAAAATACCAGAAAACTGAAAAATACATTTCAATAAAATCGTACTTCCGGTCATCCGATTTTTTTTCAAAGTCGAAATTTCAACAGCTCATTTAATTCTAATTAATATTATTTAGATGACAGAATTGTATAGTAAACTGAAATAGCACTTAAGAGGAAAACCTAACACCCTCTCCCCCAAAATTGCCCTTAAATGAATTTTCCCAGAGAAATATTTCAAATAAAAGTTGTAGATTTTTGTATGTATAGTTGATATAGCTAGTTTGAAGAAAATCGTCAAAGCCTTTTTTGAGAATATCGCAAAAAAGTGAAGAAAAAAAAATTCAGAAAAAAGTGGTACTTCCGGTTGAGGAATTTGGACAGATGACCAATGGTCGGATCGCATGGTAATACTTAAACGGAATATCAAGTTTCAACTTTCTAAGATTTTTCGTTTTTTGAACTAGGCTGTTCACACATACACTCAGACCATATTCTAAAAACAACTTTTTTGTACTCAGGGGACCTCAAAACGCATATTTCCGGTGAAAACTCGATTTCGAAAATTTAACACGATTATAATACTTTCTCTTACTAGAAGTAAGAAAAAGCAAAAAATTATGCTAACGTTTTTGTTTAATCGTGATCATAAACCGGGACTATTAACATTATTGGACAAATTCAGTACCAGAACGAGTCCTTTCGAATATTTTGGTTTTGTTTATATATCATTTATGCCCTTTGATTTTTCAGATTTTTTTTAAGGCCAAAAAAATCATTTTCCATCCCGATAACATTTTCCAGCGTTTCTATCATCCTTGAAATGTGTCTAGCAACAATTATTGAAAAGCCACCTCTTTACTTATTATACATAGAATGTTCACACGTCCAACCCTCAATCATGTCATTTTTTTTCGGATTAACTAGAAGGTTTCTAATAATAGTTAATGGCTGTAATATCAGCTAGACTGCTGCTGACAACTAGACTTAAGGATATGGCTGTATATATATGTATATACGGGTCCGCGATTGTTTTGTTTCTTATCAGATACTAACTGTTCTGTTGCCTGATGTTTGTCTGCTTTGAGTATTAATCGAGAATCTAATCCGGAAACTGGAACACAATAAAACTATTAATATTTAAATAGAAGTTCTGGCATTTACTACCAGGATCCCCCCGGCTATTCATTTCATTTATTCCCAATTTTAGTTCATAGTTCATGATGCTAGGAAAAAATACCATTATTTCTGTGACCTCTAAGGTATTCAAAACTGGATTGCTGTTGCAAAAATTTGAAGCATTAGTATTGAACTAAGTGAGAAATTTAAAAAGACTACTGGAACTTATAAAACTGTAGTTAACTTAATTTTTTAAATTAATATAAAGAAAAAAAAAAGGTAAATTGTTAAAATTTAATTAAGTTATATTCAAGTTATGCTTATTTTAAAGGGAATTATTAAATTATTCACAAAACATTAAACAACACATATATTTTTATTATGTTTGCGTAAGAGAAAAGTTTCGGGATACAAGAACACTAGAATAAACTAGTAGTGTAATGAAGTTTAAGAAATGTAATAAATAATTGGAAGCTAAACTTGTTGATTCAATTGAAATATACTTTATGTTTGGCAATAAACCTATAATTAGATCGTAAGTTTATAACTAGACTAATAAAAACGTACTATCAAACATACTCTTTGGTCGTCAACTTCATAAAATTTCACAATTATTTTTGATGGCATTTAATTTTATTTCATATTACACAATATGCGTAATATGCGTATGTACTTTGTTCCAGAAGATATATATGAAAGTATATTTTTTTGGATTCTTAAAATAATAGGAGGAAATTTCTGTAAAAAAATCATTAATTTTTAAATAATATACATTTAATTATTATAGAAATAAGCTGTATTAAACAACTTGAAACTTGTAGTTAAATGGAGGTATTTATATTCAGAATACATCCGGCGTTGTTTAAAAGAATAAGTTCTATTCTTAAATAAATCTACTTAAAAGATAAACAATTCAATAAGGCGTGGATATATATTAAACTTTTCTAGATTAAATTACAGACATGGTTAGTATTGTATAATAATAATAATAAAAATACCGTTTCCAAGTTTATTCAATTTTTAAATAATTTAAAATGAATAAAATAAAAAAGTTAATAGAAGATTTTGAAAAAACTGTTTTATATGTTAATATAGAAAAATGAAAAATGTATATTTTCTATATATTCATTTATTTATGATTTCTAATTTGTATACTTTAATTTTATTTGTATTAGAATCTTTTTTTTAATAATTTTCTAAAAAAAAAAATAAAATATATTTACTATCGTATAAGCTGTAAATTCAATTAACTTAATATTTCGAAAATTTATTTGTTGCGATATTAATAAAGAAAAAAAATTTTTACAATTATTTCTCAAGACATATAATAACTTTTAACTTAATGATAAATTTATGTAGATATCATAATAAATTTATGAGTAATTTGCATTTATTATTATTTAATTACGTTTATTAGATTAACGACACTATAAAATTATGATTCATTTCATGTTGTGGATCTATAAAAAAAAACAACTCCTCTTTAGATTGTAATAAATTTAAATTTACCTAACAATTAAAATTAGATTGTCTTATTTCTATTTTTTTCTATTTTGTTTTTCATCCCTGTTTTTATTAATCTTCTATGCTACGCTAACCAAGAATTTAAGAATGTAAAATTTCTATTCAGTTTTTTACTTCCCTCTTCTTGCAAGAGAAAGTATTGTGGTCATGCCAAATTTGCGAAATTGACTTTTTACCGGAAATACATGTTTTATGGTTTCTTGAGTAAGAAAAAAATGCTTATAGCGAATAATCTATGTGTGTAGACTTGACTAATTTTTTTTTTTTTTTAGTTTATTGCGAAAAATATCTATCACCCTTATTTGAATATTTTCCGGAAACATTAATTTTTGGAGGTTTTTTTTTTTTTTTTTTTTTTTGAAGGGGGGCCAATGCACCGCGGCCCTTTTCGATCTATCGTGCTATGCCCCCCCCCCCCGGTGCCGCAGGCTATTTCCCCACAGCACCGGAACAGATGTCCTTCTCTGAACATCCGATCTACAAAACCTCCATCAGGTTGAGATCCCTGAGGAATCCCAATACCTTGACGGGCTCTAGAGAGGGTATATCCTCCTCCTCCACCTGGTAGCTACCCATGTTCTTGAATCTTCTCTGAGTGGCAGATTCTCGCAGTCTGTTAGGAGATGTAGTGGAGTTTCCACCAGCTTCCCACAGAATCTGCATGAGCTGTCACTTTCCAAATCCAGCTTCACCAGGTGTCCTCTAAGTCGACAAAGCCCCGTGAGGAAACCCCTTAAGAACGTGGATCTTGTTGTTGCTCAATCCGATGCAGGCCTCCGATCTCCGTTGGTTATAATTTCCCAAGCAGATCTTAGCCTGCTGCAAACAGGGGAGGGAGCACCAGTTGATATCTCCTCGTCTCCTCCTCCTCCTTCCTAAGTTCCTCCAACAGAAACTGGTCGCTGATCCCAAAAAAAGGTTCCGGCCCTAGGAGCGGGGTCCTAGCGCCTAACTTGGCCAGGGCGTCGGCCATCTCATTCCCTTTAATGCCAACATGCCCCAGCACTCTTTGGAGGGTTCTGAGGAACAGTAGTGTTTAGATTTCCCCGAAAGTAAGCTAAATAAATAAGTAAGATTCCTCTAAGTAATATAATTTTTATAAAGTTCTAATTAAACTAAGTACTAAAACCCGTAAATTACATCAGTTTGCAACAAAGGAAGATAGACAGGCTAATGTTTATTATTTGCCCGCAATAGCGGCGCCTCTCTCCCTTTCGCTGGTCCCGAGCCTGCTGTTGGCTGTCATCTGGCACGTCTGTCAGGCTTCCAGTCATGGACAGCTTCACAGCGTTTATCCTTATGGATGAACACAGTTGGTTGTCGGCAGTCCAAAATATGCTCATCGGGGGTCCGGACAGGGCTATTAGTGAGACGTTGCTGTGTCTTTCACGAAGCTCTCTCTTAAGCGTCTGGTTGGATATACCCCTTACTGGATATTGTGGTTTAAGGAGACATCTCTACATAATAGGGTTTATGTCGGATCCATTTTTTAGAGTCTTTGAGACTGAGGAGGAAACACCCATCCATGTTATGACAGATTGGCTGGGTTATGAGGAAATTAGGTTCAGGGCCTTTGGTCAGAAGAGCATGTCTGTGGAAGAGCATTTCCCCTTAAGGTCATTGTCCGATTTGTTCGGACTGCGTAGATGGACTAGATCCGGGTCTGGATATTTATTCTAGATCCGGTTTGTTGTTGTTTTTCTTAGGGTAATTATATGGGCCCAGTGGGGCTTTGGATAGCCTAGGGTTTGGCCCCTCCCCACAGACAAATAAAATAGCTCAGGGTCAGACAAGCGCTTCATGGAGTCCTCCATAGAATTGTGAGGACTTATAAGTGGGACAGCTCATATATTATCAATACAGTTAACAGTGTAAGTTGCCCAGACAAATATATATTCAGAAGCGCAAGTTGGGAAATTTCAACATACTAAGGTTTTTTGACTCTTTCCGGTGGAGGAGCTAATGTCTAAAAATATAATGTAATTAATTTTAACGTTCTTTAATAAGTTTCACCAATAAATAGATATATGGGATAAGTTTATGGAGATATTAGAGGGATTTCTGTAACTAAGCGGTAATTCTCTGTATTTATACTCTAATCCGGCTTTATTCTAATCGTATTAAGTTATATTATCTCAAATATCCAATTATCTAAATTAAAAACGAATTTTCAGTTAAAGCTTCGAGAGAATCAATGATTAACGTATGAAATCCAACACGCTCGTCCCAGCCCGCGCTAGCTCACTTTTCCCAACCGTTTCCATGTTATATAATGGTCCTACTTCTACTGGGACAAAACATAGGCTATAGGCTGTATCACTGGAATTCTCTCCATAATTTATTCAAGTATTTTACTTTTAATTCTCATAATGGATTCTTCCTTTTCTATTTATTATACTATTTTTGTAATGTTAAATTAAAATCGAGCTCAGAAAAAAGGTTATACACATTGGATTAAAAATAAACCTCCGCGTTCCAAATCCAAAATCTCGTGCATTTCTTCTGAGCTAATCCCGCTTCTTAGAAAGATTACTGTTTAAATGATAATGAAAGTAATACTTTTAACCATTTTAATTTATAATTTCCTATTTACTATTTCCTAGGAGCCTTTTCACTGCACTGTCGGCCTCCGCAGAGTATTACCTCGTTACAAACAACACTATCACCGGACAGTGAGCTGTAGAGGCCCTTAGGAAGAGAAAAATCTGAAAAGCAGCACAGCTGGACTCGAACCCGGAACTTCCGCATGGCAGTCAAATATGCTAACCACTTAACTATTCCCTTCCCTTTTAAAATGGGAGTAATTAATAAATAAAGAGATTAAATTTACAAGTACTTACTAATTAGAACTTGAACGCTTGATATATATATATATATATATATTATAGCAAATATTTAAATAATGCCACACTTAAGGGAATATCTTAGTCAGGTTTCCCCACTTCATAAATCTTCTAGCTTGATATAGTTGCATAAGTCATATAAATTACTTGTGGAAAGATACATATATGAATAAATGCTATACGCTCTAACTTTGGTATATAAGTCTGGAATGATGTAAGCTTTTGATATATGTTTGAGGTTCTTTCTACAAATACGTGCAACCGCCCCCCTTGTTTTTCTCGCTAGCCTAATAAAATTAATGTCTTCAGTTAGAATTATGATTCAGAGATTTGTTTATTAATAACGTTTTAATTTTAAATGAAAAAAGAGAAAAGCTTATTTACAATTTGGTCGTATAGAAAGCGAACTATGAACACTTATTTGTACAAATAAAATGTGGTATTTATTTCTGTTCTTATCTTATAAATGGAACTGCCTCCTTGTTTTGTTTTTATGCACCAAATTCTGTTACTTTTTTTCATAACTTTTTATGGTCGTTAATTTATTGTCAAATTGATTTTAAAAAATTTAAAACTAAAAGAACTTCTTCTTCTAACTATTAAGAATAAAATTTAGCAATTTCAAACCTAAAAATTTATTTAACTGAAAGATGGCAACACTGTATTTACCATTTAATCTCTAGAGATTATAAATCACTTTTTAACTTACAAATTTACTCATTGATTTTTAATGAATAATTGTCACATTCTCTACAAGTGTTGTAGAAAAAATTAATTTCTTAATTTTATAACAAGGCAGGAAGGTAAAACTTCAATGAGAAAAATGACTTCTAGATTTTTGTTTAATCTAGCGAAAGTCAGTCTAAAAGTGTGTGTATTTTGGAAATTTATAAACATGAGACAAATTTTAGAGGTTATCGTAGAACATTTATAAGTTGAACCTCGTTTTAAGTCTCTAAAAAGATCAAAGTTACGCATCTATAATTCTAGATTGATGATTAAAGGTACTAAACTTTTTTAATATCGAATGCTGAGGCTATTATTACTTCCTCTTACTCCTAGTAAGAGGAAGTATTGTAATCGTGTCAAATTTTCGATATCGAGCTTTCACCGTGTATATTCATTTTGAGGTCCCCTGAGTCCAAAAAAGTGGTTTTTACCAAATGGTTTGTGTGTGTGTGTATGTATGTATGTATGTATGTGAATAGCATAGCTCAAAAACGAAAAATCGTAGAAAGTTCAAACTTGATATTCCGTTTAGGTATCACCATTTAGGGATCTGACAGTAGGTTATCTGTCAAAATTCCACAACCGAAAGTGCCACTTTACTAGTTGTTTTTTTTTTTACTTTTTTGCGATTTTCTCAAAAATGGCTCCAACAATTTTCTTCTAACTTGATACATCAACTACACATACAAAGAGCTACAACTTTTATTTATAACATTTCTCCGGAAAAATTCATTTAAGGGTACTTTTGGGGGAGGGGTGGGGTTAGGTTTTCATCTAAAGTCCTATTTCAGTTTATTGGACAATTCGCTCATCTAAATAATGTTAATTAGAATTAAATATATTGTTGAAATTCCAAGTTTGAAATAAATCGCATAACCGGAAGTGCGTTTACTTTACCACTTTACTAAATGTTTTTTTTTTCCTTTTTCGCGATTTCCTCGAAAACGGCTCCGATGATTTTCTTGAAACTTATTATATAAACTACGCACACAAAAATCTACAACTTTTAATTAAAACATTTCTCTAGGAACATTAATTTAAGGGCACTTTTGGGAAGGGGTGGGCCCAGATAGTGCTATTTCCTTCTACTTCTTTTCCAGTAGTGTTTAAATCATCTACCAAAGCATCAACTATTGTATTGCATCAAGCTATAGTATAGCTTAAACTTTCTTATCTTGATCTTTTTAATCCATAATTATCCAGTTCCATATTTGTATATATATTTCAAATATCAGTAAAATTAATTGTTTAATATCTATATTGGTGCAGGATTGATAGTGTATAGTGGTTGTAAATGAACACACAAGACTGATTTCTGTATACACAATACTAATTTTAATTTCACTGCCCGGTGATTGACAGTGTTGTCTGCAAGGAGAGAACACAGTCCGGGCGCCGGCGGTGCACTGAGAACCATACATATTGACGCGCCTTAAATTCAAAAAAAAAAAACTAGTAAGAATTACAATTTGTAGAAAAAAAAATAGAGTGACCGAGTTTAGAGTTGTAACAGTCGATTCGGTTAACTAGTTTGGCTAGCTTGATGGAACACTCTTAATAGGGCTCTTTTTTTGAGGACAGTTGATTCCTTCTTGTAATCTCTTGCTTGGTGTGTCACTCTTTAAGAGTTGGGTTGTAGAATAATCAATTATTACCAGTAGGCTCTTAAATGCAGCTTGCAAAGTGTATTCTGAATTCATGATCGATCGCATGTTTATACTTACTTAAATGTTGAATTTAGACTCGCTTAGGCTTTGACTTTGCCGAATGTAAATATAATTTTTGATCGCCTTTAGAGAAGCTAGCGTAAGCCATTTGCAAGGCTAGTTACTTAATACTTGAAAGAGTTGGAAGCGAGCGTTGCGCCAGTGCGGCTGATGTCAGCAACATGGAGACTCTAGCGCTTGGTAGGTGAATTTTCTCAACAGAGGACTGATTTATACTATTGGATTGACAATTTCCAGTGTAGCCTTTTTGATGTAGGCATGTTAAATTGCGTAGTAGAGTAATATTTCTCAGAGACATTTTCCGTGTTAGCCCTAAAATGCTTTAGTGTGTTGATAAAACACTACATTGTCATGCATGCAACATATGCATTTGTGCCTTAATTTCTTAAGGAAAAGCGAGTCTAAGCGTGTACAGATACACGCCACTATGCCTAGGAAGAGAGTACATACAGCGCCGTCAACCATGGATGTGATGGTTAATTATCCCCAAAGAATCTATAATTATGGACTCCCCTGTACTCCCTAAATACTCCTGATCAATGCCTACCTCCTTGAAAAAGTCCAAGGTCATGCTCGGTATGGTGCACGGACCTGAAATTCTCTTTCCCCAAATTGCTCCCTGAATTTTTCTTGATACTAGGGGATACACTTTTCACAAATGAACTTCTTCGAGGTGAACGTTCATGACTTGGTGCTTATCATTGTTCTCATACCGCACTGTAGGATCAATTATCAGTGCTTCCTTTTGATCCTTTTTTGATTGCTACGATGTCTGCGTACCTTGTTGACCCCTCGGAGGTCAATGCCATACACCTCCTCGAAACATTCATAGCCTCCATCATTTAGAATCTCCATCATGTGTATGTTTTACTCGGTGGTTGCGTCGAGCGACAAGGAGCATGTTATTTGGACAGTTGCCCAGCACGTGAGCTGGTGTTTTTTCAGTCTCTCGGCCGCATTTGCGGCAGAGGGATCCAGCATCTCCTGCCGCCTGGTTGCCAACACCAGGAACACCACTAAGGGGAGCGTAGTTTCCGTTCAGTTTTATGACATTGATCCACTCCGAGCCAGAAAGCAGTTGTTTGTTGACCACAAATCGGTTACCTTGCGGAGCTTCTTTAAAATGATTAACACCAATCCCCTGCCACTTGCACTTCACCCATTCATCAAATGCCCCTTCCTAAGTATCTGCCTTATTTTCGTTACTGCATAGTTTACCGAGCCTCCTTCTGCAGGATCTAAATCCAGACGCTGATACACAGCTCCTCTTCCTCTTGATAAACTTATATATACGGGTGACCAGAGTTATATGCTCCACCCACTTTTTTTTTAAACGGCGGGAAATTTCGAAAAAATAGAAAACACGTATTTAATCATTTTTAGTCTAGTTTATTTTCAGTGATTGATCCATTTTTTTAAACCCCAATATCCCGAGATACAGCATCCAACTTTTTTTTTCAAATGGAACATTATATTTTTTTTTGTATATTTTTATAGTAATTGAGCCTCTAAAAAAAAAAAAAAAAAAAAATTAAAATCGGTTAGGTTTTTCAAAAGTTATGGTAATTTAAAATATGAAAAACAAATTTCAGTTTAATGTCAAAATTACCTTATTTTTTTTTAAAGAAGCTGTTCAACTGATTAAGGTTACTGTACACTTTATTTTTTAGATATCCCCACAAAAAATAGTCCATTGGGGTTAAGTCCGGAGATCGAGGTGGCCATTGGATCGGACCGAGTTCCTAACCACTTTTCGTGGAAATTTCTGTCCAGGTAACGTCGAACAACTCTCGCATTATGTGCCGTGCAACCATCTTGTTGAAAATACATATCTAACCGACGTTTTAGAGGAACATCTTCAAGCAAAACTGGCAAAATGTCTCTTAAAAAAGTTAGATACCTTTCACCAGTTAAGTTTCCTCTGTAGAAGTATGGGCCGATTAGTTGGTTTCCAAAAACTCCACACTAAACGTTTGTAGAAAAAACAACCTGATGGCGTGTGGCGAAGGTAACTTGTGGATTTTCTTCTGCCCATATTGTAAAGTTCCAACGATTAAGAAGGCCATTGTTGGTAAACTTTGATTCATCAGTCCATAAAATTGTGCATTTTTGTCCATTTTTTGTGGGGATATCTAAAAAAATAAAGTGTACAGTAACCTTAATCCCGTGGCTTCAGTCAAAGATCTGGAACGTCGAATATCTAGCCTGCCTAGATGTTGACTTTGCCACCTAAGTGCTGCTACAAACAGAGCGTGGGAGGCCAGAGCTTTGGCTTGCCTATCCGTTGATGGTGCCCAGTTTGAAGAGCTCCTTTAAAGAAAAAATAAGGTAATTTTGACATTAAACTGAAATTTGTTTTTCATATTTTAAATTACCATAACTTTTGAAAAACCTAACCGATTTTAAATTTTTTATTTTTTTAGAGGCTCAAGTACTATAAAAATATGCAAAAAAAAATATAATGTCCATTTGAAAAAAAAAAGTTGGATGCTGTATCTCGGGATATTGGGGTTTAAAAAAATGGATCAATCACTGAAAATAAACTAGACTAAAAATGATTAAAAACGTGTTTTCTATTTTTTCGAAATTTCCCGCCGTTTAAAAAAAAAGTGGGTGGAGCATATAACTCTGGTCACCCTATATATAGCCTTACTTTAAACTTATATATACTCATATATGTAGTCCTAAGTCTATTTGAAATATTTTTCTGGGAAGTATGATTCTAGGGACAATGAAGGACCGCAACAATTCTCTTCCAACTAATGATATTTCATAATAGTAACAGTTCCATTACTTTTATGTAATATTAATAGTAAAACAAAAATCACTAAAAATTCCGAGTTTTAAGGAAATTAATGCGATCAAAAAACTGTGAGAATTATAGTAAGAAAAAAATCTTGAGAGATTTTTATATAAATGTTGTTTCTCTTTTAAAATCTTGATAAAAGAAGAAGAAGAAGAAGAAAAAAATGTCCATTTTGTGAGAATTACGCTATTATACATGTTCTAAGAATTAACATTTACTTAAGTGACTTACTCGTTGTATTTATATATTGTAGTCGTGAGTTTTCTAAAAGAGAGTTTGTGTGCAGCTGCCCATGAAAAGCACACAAGTTTATATCCACAAGAATGTATGAACATAATATAAACCTAGCCTGGTTGAATATATTACATAAATTATAACCACTAAGAACAGTACCTTACAATATTTACACTAAAACTAGCATGTAAATCACCACATATATCTAAGTGGTTCCGACGTCTTATGTTTTGTAACTAAAATACAGTGTAAAGTGTTAAATAAGTGTGCTTTCATCTTTTATAGTTTTGTAAGCGTCTAAATATTACTGATTTAGTTTTTTGTTGCCTTCTCTCTCTCTCTTTTCTATAATGAAAGATTAGTTCGTACAACATAATTGGTGAACAGCCAAAATAGTTTTATTGAAGGGTGGCATAGAAGTTGCAATGATATTTAGTCTCTTTTTATATTTTATGACCTGAATCCACTCTGATGCAACACTTGGAAAGAAAAATTCTCCTGTGAAATGCACATAAATATATCTTACCTATTATACTATCTTACACATAGAAATAAATAAAACGTTTGCGTATTTTACAACAGTAACGTAATACTTTCCTATAAAATACCCTTTCAGTATAACGAATAGTTTTTAACAACTAATAATATTAATATAAACTAGAAGCAT
The DNA here is from genome assembly GCA_011037195.1 of Triatoma infestans. NCBI lineage: Eukaryota > Metazoa > Arthropoda > Insecta > Hemiptera > Reduviidae > Triatoma > Triatoma infestans. The sequence continues at coordinate 123,379 of JAAEAF010000285.1, read as the reverse complement.
TACAAAAATTTACTATAATATTATGAAAATAAGTTAAGCGGAAGTGCGACTTAGAGAATAAGTTTTTTAAATTTGGGGGGGGGGGGTTAGAATTTTTTCAAAAATAATCCTAGCGATTTTCTTCAAACTTGTTGTGCCAAACTGTACAGATACAATCGTAAACACTTTTAACTCATGAAACATGATTCCAGGAATAAATGATTTTAAGTTAAGTTTCAAATGTTATTTGATTGGACAATAACTTACGATAAATTTGTGGTGCGGCCTAATAGGTGATGATAAACTTGTAGGTCCATATTTTTACAATAAAAACATTGAAACGCATATAGTTATCACCATTTCTTAAGTGAAATTCTCACAGATCTGTTTTGTAAATGTCCCTCTTTAGCTAGCCGGCAAATGATTTACTTTCCACCATCAAGATGCATGTCTAACTCTTAATATTATGGTAATAAGAATAGATACTACACTTTAATCTTATCCAAAAGCCGAGAAGCGAAAATTTCCGAGAAGTGCAAATGTTATAAATATGAGCGACTAGGAGGTTTTCTATAAAAACTTGTTTCGGCTACTTTTAGTTGATGATTATTATACTTTCTTGAATATGTGGATGGATCCGCAATGTTGGATAACATCTGGTATTTTGTCCGTCGTAGCATGCATATTTATTTTCTTGCTGACCGGTTTCGGATTTTCATCCATCGTCAGAGCAAATTGACCAAGTTCGTGTAGAGAGTTCAATTCAACGTAATGTTTCTGTTACTTGTTACTCACACTTGTTGGTTGTATATAATTATGTGAGGAGGTTATAAGGTTATGTTACTATGTGTATGTGATTAATGGCAAAATGGAATTATTGTAAGTTATGATTAGACATTATAAAAATAGTGTATAATAAATTTGTTTACTGTTTTGCAGAATACTCTATAAATCAATTTTTAATAGTGTTGTAAAGTATGCTCAGTGTCTTATCAAGTTATTTTTATTAAGGAGGGGGGCGATAAGTTATTCCAGGAGTATACTGTACTAATAGGAATAGATAAAGTTTAAAGAAAGGCGATGCAAAGTTTATGGGCAGTCAAAAGCTTGTACAAGTAATACATAAATGTGAAATACAAGTAGGGTTAATACAAGAAATTATGTAAGTAAATTGATATGTAAGAAGGTTGGCAGCAAACGGCAAATTGGAGAAGAGTTAAAATAAATATTTGAGGAAATCAAATATATTCGTTTTTATTTATCATGAGTAGATAGGATTGACGGGTTCTAGGCCACTTTTTTTGCACAAGATGGCGGCCGTCCCCCTCTCCCACCACAGTCACATTACCCCTCTCCCACCACATGATCCCTCTCCCCTCCCCCAACCTATTCCCAACTTTTCCCCCACCCCCTCCCCATCCCCTTTTCCTATAAGCGAAGAAATATTAAAAATTAATTTTTTTTTTTGCTTAGGTCAGCAAAAGCGATCTCACAACCTTCGTCATCCAAGTCCATCACTTACACCACTCAGCTATAGTGGTAACTTGGCAATAGTAGTTTTCTTTAGATCCTTATACCTCACCCCACATACTTCTCCCTCATCTCTCTCATATCCTTTCTCACTCTCTATCTCTCTATAGATATATAAAATATATACACAGAGACTTAAAGAGAGGCTCTGCCCCACGTACCCCAGGCCAGGGTTCATTAACCTGTATTTTTCCATTCGTACAAAAGTTTATTAACCTCTATGTGTGCCCAATGTTTGCGATGTAATTCCTAATTATAATATATATTTTTTTTTTTTTTTTTTATTTATTTATTGACAAATACTTATGTGTTTTTTTTTTTTTGGTAAACAATAAACTAAAACTTAATCTATGGTTCCTTCTCATCTATTTTTATCGATCAAGTATATTGACATTTAATACAGTATACATGATTTATGAGTCACTTACCTGTGTAAGGTTTTTGGTAAGCAATTACAATGTAAATCTCCATTTTCATTTTTTAAGATAATTTTTATTTATCGATATGTATATTGATAACACCTATCGAATCCAGTATATAATTATTATCGATTTTATGAGTCACTCTCTTAATAAAATCTGTAAGTTTTTTTTTTTTTGGCAAAATCGTTAGGTCTGTTTTTCTAACGCAACATAATATACACCCTGATGTATAGGAAATAGAGAGAGAAAAAAAAAAAACAATCTTGATTAAAAATAATTAATATATTAATTTTATTTTTACAATTATTATGTTAAATGCACATTCAATAACTTATCTTTACAATAAACAAATTTGAAAAAAAAAAACAAAAAAAAAAACAATGTAACATACATCATATTAAACCATATTGAATGGCCTAAGATTTTTAGCACATTTTAAATTCTTATGAAAAATTAACATAAAAAATTATTATTTCTCTGTGGGGGAAAAAAAGACTATTATGCTATTTTATTCACAGTACTTGTAAATGGATTGTATTGGAAAATCTGTTCACTTATAATTAGGCAATATACACTCGTCTTAGCTGGGATCACATCATTCGTTTCAAATTCTAATCTTACAATTGTGAGACAAAGATATACTATGTCCAGGATTCATCGACCTTTGCATCTGTATTTTTCCGTTCGTACTTTTGTTCCTATTTAATAAATAGTTATATAGCAAAATCAATGTTAGTAATATTCCATAGGAATCATGTAACATCGTGGGAATAGCATATGTACAGTTTTTCTTTCTCACAAAGCCTTGCAGTTTTTAAAATGAATCATTAAAATAAAGGCTTGCATGAATTTATAGAAATATCATGTTCTCTCTCTTACAGTTATGCTGATCGTTAATTTCCCATGCTACATTATTCTGTCATATCAAGTTTATATAAATAACATAATAGTAAAGAATATTTCTTTTTATTTAAAATAAAAATTAAAAATTATACATGTATAAAAAATATATATATATTCATTATTTAAATAATGCTAATTGGATAAAATGACTAATCAGTCATTGTTGAAAACAGTCAATATGTGTTTACAATTAAAATAAGTGTAAAAAAAAAAAAAAAAAGGGACTCGCTATCACTTATATATTAAAAGATAATTGAATAATTCCATGTTAAATATTAAAAATTCACTGGTGGGTTATTTTTTGAAAAAAGGGTATAATTTAGTAGCACAAGTGTGAAATACTCTGATCCAACTTTTCATTTTGAATCAGTTCATCAATATAATGTTTTTTACCCCTAGTAAAGTCTTGATTAAATGGATGGCTGATTCCCATTTGTTCTATTATTTGCACATTTCAAGTTGCAATGCGCTTCTTGTACCCAAAAAATTATACTTTTAAGACATATAGAATCTGCTCAAATTTTGATGTGTGTAAGAGAGAGAAAAATAAAAGATCTATTAGAAGATTAAAAAGATAAATAAATATCTGTAACTGAGCGCTTCTATAATGAGTACTTGTACAAAAATCGTATTATTAGGTGCATGACTAATGTATGAAACAGAACACACAAAAAAAAAGGAACTAATGAATAATTATACAAAATGCATTATTAAGCGCGTAAAATTGTGTGTAAAAGATTGGCTCTAACATGAAAATTTAAGTAAATGCTCAAATAATATTTAAATAAATATAATATAATTGTAAAATTAAAACGAAAAAAAAAAAGTCGATAATAGAAAATATTTTTCCAACAAAGAGAATAAAAAGAACGAGCTTAGAAAAAAAACCGTTTAATTTGCATACGTCACAGCGGTAATAGTATATAAAGTGTAGTGACGAGTGCACAAGACATCACTCTATAGAAAAACTGTGTTAATTAGAAGTGCGACCAGTGATCTCACGCCTGCTTACTCCTATTTCAGGTAAGATTTCTATTTCATTACGCTTGGTAACAATAGATTCTACATTAGTTAGATTTATGTTAGGTTTTATTTTTTTTTCTAATTTTTCATTGATAATTTAAAGAAAAAATAATGAGTCAAGAAATGACATGTATATTAGATGATTATGAATGTATAAAAGTGAAAATGGTGATTTATGATTCTGGTTTCTTGTGTGTGGACTGTAGTAGGAATGTGCACTTAGAACAAATTAAAAACATTAGATACTCCCATAATTTAATATATTCCACCAATATTGTAAAACTTTTTCTCATTTGTTTAGATCCTAAAACAATAACAAAAAAAAAAAAAAGAAAAAAAAGAAGAAATTATACACATTTTCCTCACTTTTTGGAGATTGGTTTTTTTCGCTTTTTAACCAGCGTAAGTGGTTTTATTAATTATTTTTTTCAATGATTTTTTGTTTTTTATTTTTTATTTTTTTTTTAATTCATTTTTTTGTATTTCCTCATGTGTTCAGATTATAAAAGAAAGACATAAGCAGACATAAGTGTATCTTGGTCATCTGTAACTGTTCAGTACATGTAAGTTTTTATTATTTTTTTTCTATTTCCCCCTATTAAAAAATGTTTGATATTATTTAACTTTAAAACAATTTGATTTGTGTGAAGAAATTATACACATTTTTCTTCAGTTTTTTTATTTTTTTTTTAATTCATTTTTTTTTTTTTTTGTATTTCCTCATGTGTTCAGATTATAAAAGAAAGACATAAGCAGACATAAGTGTAAGGTGTATCTTGGTCATCTGTAACTGTTCAGTACATGTAAGTTTTTTTTTTTTTTCTATTTCCCCCTATTAAAGTGTTTGATATTATTTAACTTTAAAACAATTTGATTAGATCAAACATCAAAACAGACTTGAGAATGGACTCGTTTGACAATGAGAAAGCCTTTCCGGATACATCTAAAGTTTGTGCTCGTTGTGGGAAAGTGTTCTCCCGCCCCAACAACAGGCGACGTCATGAGAAATATTGCCAGACTAACTTTACGGGCATTTGTTCTTCTTGTGGCAATATTTTCTCTGACTTTTACAATTTAACTAGACATGAACATGCTTGTACTAAGACTGAAAGACCAAGCAAAAAACTGAAGACAGAACCTTCTAGATCCCAATTACTGGCGACAATTCCCAACACTGACGGACTGATTGAATATGAAACAGCGTTTGAAAGCAGATTAAAATCATATTTCGTAAGATCAAATGACAATTTGGATTTGACTCTGTTTTTAAATTCTGTAAAGACTAAACTGACGAACGCAATACAATTAGCCCTAACAGAATACAAAGCCATTAAATTTAACATACTTGTGGACTGTACCATGGACAATCAATTGGGGGAAGAAACGGACGTTACATTTAAGACAAAAAATACAAGAGTAGTTCAAGAGAGTGACATTTCTGAACTACTCGACAATGCGTACAAAACACTACAGAACGAACTGGAACAGACAGAACTGAAAAAGAGTGGCTGGACACTGCATGCTGTAGATGGTTTAAGACTGAGAATTAATAAATACATACCCTTACGTGGAAGTACTTACATTCCTTTACCACCCAAAATATTCAATACTAAATCCTGTATTAACGTAAAAAATAATGACAAACAGTGTTTCCGATATTCCGTTTTATCCAAATTGGTTCCTGTACATCCCGAAAGAGTAAGTAATTACACCAATTTACATCATCCTTATGACTTTTCCGACATCACATTCCCCACTCCCCTATGTGACATAAAAAAATTTGAAAAAAAAAATAATATATCGATCAATGTCTTCGGGTTGGACGACAAAACTAATGTTTACCCATTAAAGATTGTAGACACTGAACTGGAAGACCATAGAGACTTACTATTGATTGACAATGATGACGGACTACAGCACTACGTTTATATTAAAAACTTTGAACGACTGTTACGTAAACAAATGACTGGACATGGACATAAAATATTAATCTGCAAAAGGTGCTTTCAGCATTACATTGTTGAGTACAATGGAATAGAAAAAATGGAAGAACATAAGAAATTGTGTAAAAAAAATAAACCTGTTTCTGTTGATCTTCCATTTAAAAAGCCGTTTGTACAGTTTGAACATGTCGAACGAGCGCTGAGAGTACCTTTTGTAGTTTATGCCGATTTTGAGGCTATTTTAGCACCAATCCAGAACTGTCAACCAAACCCCGAATTATCCTACACTCTTCAGTACCAAAAGCATGAGGCTATGAGTTTCTGCACATATTTAAAGTGTACTGAAGATGTAATCCAGTTGGATCCTACACTTCCTACTGAACCTTATATTTATCGGGGAGAAAATGCTGCCGCTCATTTCCTTCAATATTTAAAAAACATAGCAGAAAAAATAAGTGCTATATACTCTAGACAATTACCAATGAAACAATTGACTATAGACGAACAAAGACGACATAACGCAGCTAACACTTGTTATATGTGTGACAAAACTTTTACAACCAATGACAAAGTACGTGACCACTGCCACTTAACAGGACGATACAGAGGGGCAGCTCATTCTACCTGTAATATAAGGTATCAAAACCCCAACTTTTTACCCGTTCTCCTACACAACCTTACCGGATATGATAGCCACTTTATCGTACGCGAACTGGACTACGATGACAAACAAATAGACGTCATACCAAATAATGAAGAGAAGTACATATCCTTTAGTAAAACCATAACACCACATATAAAACTACGATTTATAGACACATTTCGATTTATGCCATCTAGTTTAGACAAATTAGTACAAACACTACCCGACATACCAGACACTAGTAAATTTTTTACACCAGAACAACTTCCACTATTGACAAGAAAAGGTGTTTTCCCATACGAATACATTACTGACTGGAACAAATTAAAAGAGACAAACTTACCACCAAGGACTGCCTTCTATAGCCACTTGAAAAAATGTGATATTACGGAAGAGGACTATCAGCATGCATGTAATATATGGTCAACTTTCAAGTGTAAAAGCTTGGGAGAATATAGTGACCTATACCTTAAAACTGATGTATTGCTGTTAGCTGACGTATTTGAAACATTCCGTAATGTCACATTGACAACACACAAACTGGATCCTTGTCACTATTTTACATTGCCCGGCTTATCCTGGGATGCCATGTTACGATATACAGGTATCAAATTGGAACTTCTCCTAGATTATGATCAGATAATGATGGTTGAGCAGAGCATCCGAGGTGGGTTATGTCAAGTTGCTCATCGTTATTTGGTCGCAAATAATAAATACATGAAAGATTACAATCCAAATAAAGAGAGCACTTTCATAACCTACCAAGATTGCAATAATTTGTACGGTTATGCCATGTCTCAACCATTACCTTATGGAGAGTTCCAATGGATAAGTCCCGAACAATTCAATATTAAAGACGTAACTGCGAACGACGACTATGGTTATATAGTAGACGTAGACGTACACTATCCCCCACACTTACACAAGCTACACAATGACCTACCTTTCCTTCCGGAAAACATAATAATCGATAAACAGAAAAAATTAGTAGCCCATTTGAATGACCGGTGCAGATACATAGTTCATTATGTAACTCTGCAACAAGCCATTCAACATGGGTTAGTTTTGAAGAAAGTTTATCGAGTACTAAAATTCCGACAATCAAACTGGCTCAAACCGTACATTGAACTTAATACAGAACTTAGAAAAAATGCGAAAAACAACTTTGACAAAGACCTTTACAAACTGTATAACAACTCGGTGTATGGGAAAACAATGGAAAATATTAGGAAAAGAAAAAACATAAAACTTGTCAGTAGTGGAAAACGTATTGAAAAATTAATAGCCAAACCTGGATTCATTGATCGAACCATCTACAGTGAAAATCTTGCAGCTGTCCACATGACTCAGACAAGACTAACCTTTGACAAAGCTTTATATTTGGGAGCATCTATTTTAGACTTGTCGAAATGTACATTATACAGTTACTTTTACTCTACAATGGCAAAGATCTACAAACCAAACATGATAAAAATCGGTTACATTGACACAGACAGTTTTATTTTCGAAATAAAGACGGAAGACTTATATCTGGACATGAAATTACACTTACTGAATGACATGGACACTTCCGACTACCCAATATCTCATCCTTGCCATTCCAACAGGAATAAAAAGGTTCTCGGCAAGTTTAAAGATGAGGCAAACGGAAAAATTATAAATGCTTTTGTGGGTTTACGTCCTAAAATGTATGCTTTGGATATTGAAGGGTTGGAAATTCTGAAGGCTAAAGGGGTTCACACCCCTTCATTACGACAAAATATTAACTTTAAAAACTACATAGAATGTATCGAAAAAGAGCAAGTATTCAGAGTTCCAACCACTTCAATAAGATCCACAAAACATCAATTATCCTCAGTTACAATAAATAAAATAGCACTTTCACCCAATGACCACAAACGGGTAATTCAAGAGGATGACAAATTTACGACGAAAGCGTTGGGATACAGGGGGGAATAGTATAAAAAATTGTATTATATATATATATTTATTTATTTATTTATTCTAAAATTAAGTTATTTATTTTAAAAATAGTTTATTAAAAAAAAAAAAAAATGTATTTAAATTTATTGTAAATAAAACAATTATTTTCATTAGGTATTCATTAATTCTTAATATTATTTTATATATATTGTATATTTACCAAAAACTATGATTTTGTTTTGTAGAAATAAATTGTATATTTGTTTATAATAAAATATATTTTGTTAAATTCAATTTTATTTTTTTTTTTCCTTTACTTATTCAAAAAAAACAAAAAAAAAAAAAAATGTTTTTTATAATATATTTATTCAATGAAAAAAAAAAAAATTACAAATGTAACTTAAATAGTATAAGAAAAATGTAACTAAGTATTAAATAAGTGTACACTATTGGTTCCCAAGTATTCCTTAAATAGTATAACAAAAATATAACTAATTTCTAAAGCAAATTTTTACAATTTTCCCAAGTATTTTTATTGTTTGGAAACCCAAGCCACTTCAACAACACTTTATTATTTTTCTTCTTCAAAATTTTCTCCACAAGATAGACATTAGGAAATTTAACTTTGGCAAGTTCTTGTTCATAAAATCCGCCCAACACGTTTTCACCATTTGAATCTTGTAAAAAGTAAGTGATTGGAACAGTTTTTCTTACTTGAGTCACTTTAAATATCTCTGTACTCCAAGAAGGTAAATATCCTTTGGTAAATACTGTCTTATATTTTGAGATGCGTACATGGTCGCCCGCTTTGAATTTTGGTGTCTTCCGAACAATAGAATTTGGTTGTTGTGATAATTTCTTAATAATGTCAGATTCATTATTTTCAGTTACTTCAGAAGGTTTCATTCCAATACTTCTGTGTATAGACTCATTATTGTATTTATACATTAGCTTGGGTAAATTCTCCACCCATTTGTAATTGCCTTGGATATTAAACATTTTCCACATCCAAGTTTTTAGAGTGCGATTAAATCGCTCCACCATTGACGCTTTCATAACACTGTAGGTACTGTAATGATTAATTTTATATTTTTCCAAAAGTCGATTAACATGTGGATTATAAAATTCTGTTCCCAAATCAGTTTGTAAATTTCGTGGGCTAATTTTTGCCTGGTTTTCTATAATGTTTTGTAATGCTTTGGCCACTTCAATACCACTTTTGTTTTTTAGAGGTTCCACCCAAGCTTTCTTCGAAAGACAATCAATTACAGTGAGTAGATATTTAAACTTTCCATCAGGAAAATTTGACATTATAACCGTATCCGCTTGCCATATGTCATGCAAACCTTTCAATAATACTCTTCTTCGTGGATAATTCTTCCTCGCCGGCCTGTGTAGTTCATCAACAACAATCTGTTTAACATTCATTATTCAATGTAGCCACCTTCTCTTAGTTCTTCCACTATAGCCGTTATTTCATTTTCGTGCCCCCGGTTACCAGCAACTACTGAAGCAACAAGTAAATGCAGACGATCAACTAATTCATTAGGATCATCCCAATAGACAATTCTTGGTTGATGTGTTGTTTTCAGTCCCAAACCAGACACATAACTAGACGAGAATAATGGTTTTATAACATTTAAATACTTGTAACCACGGTTTGAATTTACTGGATTCTCTGTAGAGTAACCTCGATAAATGGCGTTGGTACTTGATAATATTTTCTTATATATCTTTTTGTCAGACTCTGCCACTAGGCTAATATCTGGACGCTTCATGAATAACAATTCAAACAGTCCTGGTGTTCCTTTATAGTGAACGCCGTGAACTACAATGTTGTTGTTATCTAATGTAACTTGAGAATCTCCAATCAGCCAACGTTGACCATCGAATCGCATACCATATATTTTATCCAAATGATCACCATGTCGGCCATTCAAATATTTGTCAATGTATTTCCTCGCAAGATGACTAACGTGTTTAAGATAAGTTTTCGCTTCTTTCTGTCCTTCAGGTGTACGGAGCACTTCTTGTATCTGCTCTACTTCATCTTTTGTCTCAAATACTTCATCACTGTTGTAACTGCACCCTCCATCACTGTCATCTTCCTTTATTACACTCTCATCCTTTACCAAAGCGTCACTTATTGGTGATACTACACTTGCTGGTGATGGTAGTTGTAACTGATATTTTGATGTGCTAGGTTGGTCAGTTACCATTTGAGTGATGCTTAACTTCTCCTCTGTTGTTGTTGTTGTTGTTGTTGTTGCTGCTGCTGCTGCTGTTTAAGAGTGGTTACAATCTCTTCCAGTGGATGTACAATTGTCTGTGTAGCTTGATTAATTTGACGTTGTTCTTGAGCTAATCTCTGTTTCAACAGTCTATGTTTCTTGCGAATATTCTCACTTGAACGTGCAATTTTCAACTTTAATTTCTTGTCCACATCTGCCATTATTATTATTATTATTAGATAGAAACAAAAATATCAAATCCTTTTCTATAACGAGCACTTTCACAATTTCTTTTAAATTCAGAATCTTTATCATATAGGTAAAATTGGAGGGTTGCGTTGCTATTCAACTACCCAGTTTCAACTACCATTCCAAGGTCACTTCTATCCCACACCACAGACCACTAGACAGCTAAGGTTTATCATTCACGTTGTAACATGTCCATTGCAGATATGACTCATACTCTGAGGTATTGCACGTTGTTATCATCTTTCTACTACCAATGGGATATAAGTTCCTTGATCGGTATTTGTTGATTAGTCTTTATGTGTAGTTGAAAGTGTAAACATGTCTTCCTCTAAAGTGTACAGTGTTCCACAACTTTTGGGCAATAAAATCAAGCCTACTAACGAACGCTTCGGTTTGTGGTTACTTTTGGAAAATTTAGACGATAATAACCTAATTACAAATGTAGGTGATTTAAATTACACAGTAGGTGAGCAACTCCTTATTGAGAAAAATGTACACCCACTTACAGCTATTACAGAGCCGTTTTGTGACAATATTATGGTGATCAAAATATGTGACCGAGAGGACTGCGAACAGCAATTACTAGAAAACAAGAAAACTCTTATTTTAAAGAAAGAAATGTGTGGCGCGTTTAACAGTTATTTACGCGGTAAATTTTCTAAATTTGTTTCTGCAAGACATGGAGTTAAAGCAAAGCTGCCGTTTTGCCTACGGAACAAAAATACAAGAACTCAAGAAATTATAAATCTAATTGGACACGAAAAAATGGAAAATATTGATAAAAAATATAAGAATCCTGTGGCTATTCCATACAAAGTTGAACTGGCAGATGTTAATGTGGAAGCATTATTAAACGGACTTCCGGATATATTGAAACAACTACAAATAGATGACTTTTATCTTTTAGATTTGGATATTACTCAAGATTTTGCAGGTGTTTTTAACAAGAAGGAAATGTGTCATTTCCTAACAAGTAATTATAACTTTTGCTACCAAGGAGAGTACGTTGAGAACAGCTATGTTATTGTGGACAACGATAATACTGTGGGAATCGACTGTTTAACATGGATGAGCTCAAATTCCAGAGTTAAAATATATAACAAATTTGTTTGCCAAATGACTAGTCCAGGGGTAAATAAGGCAATAGGGACCCACCTCGTCGACTTTATCAACTGCCCAGACGCACGTCTAAAAGAAACTTTTTCGTCTTCTTTGGCCAAAGAGCATGGGATTACAAGATTAGAAGTGACAATATATAACCACAAAGCAGGCGATATAGTCGATCCTTTGGGGGACTGTTTAATGGTGTTAGACAACAACAAACACTATTTACAGAATGCCCCACTATACTCTGTACCTATTGCTACTATGTGGACTAAACTAACAGATTGTTTACAGAACAGCTGTTGTCTTGTTTTTAATAATGTTTTGCAATATGTTTACTGGGGAAATCGGCATACTAGAAAGTTGACTGGCTTACAAATTAGACTAACAGAAAATCAAGAACATCGAGAAAAAATGATAAACTATGTTCTTTCCGCATGCAGTTTTAATTATTTACCTGTTAATTACATAGAAGTTAGGGAAAGTGACAGTGATAAAAATAACATAAACATTGTGCAAAAGTGTTTTATTAAAGCTGGACAGACATTCTTTTCTCAATCCAGAACTCTGTTTTCTACCAGACCGGAAGAAATTAAACTTGCTAATATGGGGTTAGTCGATACAAAGAATGTACAACCACAAGTCTTAAGGAAGAGAACAAATAAAAATAGTAAACTTATTCCACATCCAATTAAAGAAATAACTCCTCTATCATCTGCTTATGTGCTAAGTGCAAAGAAACGAAAGATGGAATTAGACGAAATAGAAATGAAAAAGAGAAAAATTGAGTATCTAGAGAAAACGGTTAGTATTAAAGAGGAATACAAGTTTCTGTTGGATAAGGAAGAGAAGATAAAGGAAACGGAAGAGAAATTAAAAAATTACTTTAAACAAAATCCATGGAAAAATCTGCCCACGAGAGGAATGTATAAAATTTATGCTTTTACTGTAAATAATAAAGGAAAATATCCACATGTTGGTGTTTTGGCAGAAATAGATGGGTGTACAGATGTGTATTACGTTAAAGGCTTCGTCAAGAATATGTTTTTAAATATATTTGACCAAATAGATGAACTTAAAACCGAGGGTTTCGTTGTAATTACATGTAACGGTTTAGCTATTGTTCACATACCAACAGGAAAACCATTTGCAGAATTTAAAACTAATGGAATTTCTACGTATAATGGTCACACATTTGCAAAGATAGAGGATTTCAAGTTTTACTCAAACTTATGGAAAAATGGTGTAATGGAGGAGCAGCAATCTTGCCACATAAAGGATATGTATCAATTTAATACTATAAGAATGGAGGAAATAACAGTTAATGTTAAAATTGGACAGTGTGGACGATTGGAACAGTTGGAAGAAGGATCAGAAAAAGTTGTTAACGCCTTAAAACAAATAAAATATAGAAACAAAATTAGATATATCCTACAGTTCGAAAATTTGGACACATTGTATATATCGAATTACTGGTTCGAAAAAGAAATACAAGATTTAAGAATAGATTTAAATTATAAGTTAAAAATAAAAATAGACAAACTTAAAACTACTCCTAGTAAGAACAAAGAAAGATCTGTCTTTTGTGTTTAATATTTTTTGTAAATAAAATATATGTAATCCAATAAAAATGTGATTAAATGTATTCCTGTGTGTGTTTTTTTTTTATATTTATTTTAGAACCTAATTATTAATAAAATAGTAATAACCTTAGCTGTCTGTGGTGTGGGATAGAAGTGACCTTGGAGTGGTAGTTGAAACTGGGTAGTTGAATAGCAACGCAACCCTCCAATTTTACCTATATGATGGACTTCGGGTAAACTCGGAAATCTTCGGAATCCAATAGGAGGAGAGGGGGTCGTTGAAACTGCTTCGTTGAAAGCATAGCAAGGTAAAATCTTACCTATATGATGGACTTCGGGTAAACTCGGAAATCTTCGGAATCCAATAGGAGGAGAGGGGGTCGTTGAAACTGCTTCGTTGAAAGCATAGCAAGGTAAAATCTTACCTATATGAATTGGAGGGTGGTGGGTGTTACTGATAAGAAATTTTATGTGATTGAGGGACTACATAATCACTTGGTGTATTCCCTTCAGACTAACAAGGTAAATATATTTCTCATTTCATCCATTTTATTTTATTTTATTATTATTATTTTTTTTTTTTTTCTTGTAATGGCTATTAGTTACTGTAAAATGTTAATTCTATTTCAGGAATTTTATGGAAGTCAGTTGTATATGAACATACAAACTATTGCAATTTAGTGGGTAATTCATTTTCATAAAAAATGGAAGAATGGGCTCGCATTATATCACACCCTCTCTATCAACAATTTCTAGAAGATTTCTCGAGATGCACCTTAGAAAAACCGGGAGCAATTCAGTATATGAATTTATACAATGATATAAAAGAATTGGAAAAGTTATCTAAAGAATATGTTGTTAAAAGCAAGTATAAAGATTTCCATTATGTAAATTGTGTTTGGTCAACCCAGATTGTAAAGAAGGACCTGATACGTGTAGATGTTGCAATATTTCTGGTTTGTATTATTCTATTATTAACAAATTATGTGAAATTTACAATGGTAATTTTATTGAAATGATGAATAAACTAACAATAAATAATTGAATATGTTATTAGAAAGATTGCAGATTATATTTGTAGATCAAAAAAAAAATAAGCTATCGAAACATGCTTTATATTATCAATCATATCTTGTAAAAAATTAAGTGAATAAATAATAAGTTATTTTGAATCAAGATTGTTTTTTTTTTTTTTTTGTTTTTCCATTAATACCTATACAATTGGTGCGCAAGAGAGAATGGTAAAAAATATATATTATTAATCGTATAAAAACTACTAGTTCTCCAGGTTAAATACTAAGATTTTTCCTTTCTCTAATTAATTTGTTCTAAGATATTATTATACACTTTTTTTTTTTTTAGTTTTAATAATGTTTTACCAGAAAACTTACAGAAATGATTCCCTCATAAAAATCAATAATAATCAATATATACTGGGAAGCGATCGATATATAATTGATCGATAAATAGATTTATCTTAAATACGCTTTCTAACTTTTTAAAAATGTTTTACCCAAAAAAAACTTACAGAAGTGACTGCCTCATACAAAATCGATAATAATCAATACACTGGATTCAATATGTGTTATCAATATATATTTGATGGAATAATTTTTTTTGTGTGTTTATTTCATAAGAATTTAAAATGTGCTAAAAATCTTAGGGCATTCAATTGCATCGTCAAAGTACAGATCTAACGAAAAAAAAAACTTACAGAATTTATTAAGTGAGTGACTCATAAAATCGATAATAATCATATACTGGATTCGATAGGTGTTATCAATATACTTATCGATAAATAGATTTTTATCTTAAAGAATAAGACTTTTGTACGAATGGAAAAATACTTTTAATTAGAAATTATATTGCAAACATTGTGCATACATAGAGGTTAATGAACTTTTGTATGAATGGAAAAATACAGGTTAATGAACCCTGGCCTGGGGGACGTGGGGCAGAGCCTCTCTTTAAGTCTCTGTGTATATATTTTATATATCTATAGAGAGAGAGAGAGAAAGGATATGAGAGAGATGAGGGAGAAGTATGTGGGGTGAGGTATAAGGATCTAAAGAAAACTACTATTGCCAAGTTACCACTATAGCTGAGTGGTGTAAGTGATGGACTTGGATGACGAAGGTTGTGAGATCGCTTTTGCTGACCTCAGCAAAAAAAAAAATTAATTTTTATTATTTCTTCGCCTACAGGAAAAGGGGAGGGGGAGGGGTGGGGGAAAAGTTGGGAATAGGTTGGGGGAGGGGAGGGGGGTCATTTGGTGGGAGAGGGGTAATGTGACTGTGGTGGGAGAGGGGGACGGCCGCCATCTTGTGCAAAAAAAGTGGCCTAGAACCCGTCAATCCTATCTACTATCATGCTTGTTTTTCAATGATTATACTTTCTTTGGTGTCTGCCTACAATTCCGAGTTGGATTTTAAGATCACATTAGAAGAATTACATTTAAGTATAGAATTAACAGGGACGAATAATGGAAGGGAATAGCTAAGTGGTTAGCGTACTGGACTCCCACGCGGAGGACCCGGGTTCGAGTCCAGCTGTGCTGCCCTTAGATTTTTTCCTCCCTACGAGCCTCTACAGCTCACTGTCCGGTGATGGACAGTGTTGTCTATAACGAGAGAACACTGTACGGAAGCCGGCATGCACTGAGAAGGATCCGGGTCGATGACCATAGCGCCTTAAAATAAAATAATAATAATAATAATAAAACAATGACGAATAAAGCAACCGGGCCAGACCTCATTAAAAATGAGTTTCTGAAAAGTCTACAATCTTCATGGGAGCTTTATATGTTAAATACGTTGAACGTAATTTGGGCAAAGGAAAAGTCCCTTCCCATTGGAATAAAGTTATAAAAAAATTATGTTTAAAAAAGGTGATCCCCTGAATCCAATAAATTAAAGGCCTATTTCATTAGTTAATACGATAACTAAGATTTTTTACTAATATTTTGAATATGAGATTGTCTTGATGGGCAGAAAAGTGAGGGATTATCCTTAAGAAACAGCTAGGCTTTAGAAGGGAGAAAGGGTGTCGTGAAGCAGTATTTATTTTGAGTTCTACTATTAACATAAACTTTAGATTAGAGAAAAGTAAAATGTTTGGGATATTTGTAGACTTTCGAACAGCATTTGATTCATTAAACCATGAAAAATTATGGTTTAAGCTACTTAACATAGGTGTTAGTCCGAAACTCATAAAAGTTATAAAAAAAAAATTGTATGATGAGGCAAAATTGACTATTATAGAGGGAAGGATGAAATCTAAAGAAATTGAGTTAACGTGAGGAGTGTTACAAGGGGAAACTTTAAGCCCTCTATTATTCTCTCTGTACTTAAGTAATATTGTCAATTTTTTTTTAAAGACAACGGTGCAAGGGTAGTTAATATTAAGAGCAATAAAGAATTATTAATGCTCCTTTATGCGGATTATATTGTCATTTTAGGTAGTTGCCTTGGAGAGATACCCAATATAAACTTAATATTTTACAAAAATATTACAAAAACTGTTGTTGTACCTGCCATTAAAACGGGTTCAATAAAAAAATATTAAAGCTTTCTATTGCAACAAGGAATTGGTGCAGTTAAAATCGTCTTTTGTTCATTTATAGATTCCATTTTCGTGTGGCGGTATCGAAGTATTTCGTTGCGAAAAGTGAAATCGCTATCTTACAGGTTTTAAAAATTCTATCAAACTGTAAGTGCAACAAATGGAAACCTAAAATTTTGATATTTAATTCACTTGTTTCATCGGTTTCATTATAATGTTCTGAAATATGGGCTTTCCCTACACTAAAATTCAAATTAGATTTTTTAAGCTGCTATTGAATTTGCCGGTTCACAACCCCGATCTCTAAATTAGGCTAGAAACGTGCCAGATACATTTGTAATCTATCCTATTTAAAAGAGCTTTAAAATGGTGGCTAAAATTACTGTTGGAACCTGAAGATCGCGATTTGAGATTATGTTTTGCAAAACTGATTGTTTTATTTCAGAACCAAAACGTACCATTTCATTTGGCTAAATTTGTGCACAGTTCCTCTAATAACTAATTGGGGCACAAGATCTTTGGTAAGCACAGAATCCAAATCTGTTAAGAGAACAATTTCAAAATCTGTTTCAAGATTTAATAATAACTGTATAAGTGTAGAAACAGATAAAGCGCTAAAACGTCCTCATATAATTCATATTTTTAAAATAGTTTGACCCTCCCTCCTTAACTGTAGATAATTCATACATCATAAAATGAAGTTGACATTAACAAAATCTGATTAATTGACTAAATTCGGTTGGCTTCGAAAAAATCTCCATATATACAGGGTGTCCCAAGGTATATGTATAACAACTTTTTCTCGGAAACTAAGATAGCTAGAAAAAAACTAAAAAATACGTGTCCCCGTAGTTTTTTGTTAGAAAACCAAATTTGCAAATTTGTTTAGGTGCTTCCAGAAGCGAGACACAGGCACCAACTTCATTTTTTCAAATGGGGAGATATGGTTTTTATTTAAGAAATAGATTCCTCTATTTTTTGTAAGAAAAATTTACTTGAACGGTTTTTTTTTCCTGTGAGTGATATTTTACAAGTTATGAATGAAAACATGATTCTTATAAGAAATTTCAAAATGATATGATAACGGTTTTTTGATTGAATAAGAATAAAAGTACTATTTTATTATAAATTTTACTCCTCATTAATTACAGATCTTGCTCGAACTGGCCCCCACCATTAGAGATGTATTTCTTTGGCCGTAAGGTACAATTGGCAAGAAAGAGCATGTCTATGCATCTCTAATGGTGGGGGCCAGTTCGAGCAAGATCTGTAATTAATGAGGAGAAAATTTATAATAAAATAGTACTTTTCTTCCTATTCAATCAAAAAACCGTTATAATGTCATTTTGAAATTTCTTATAGGAATCATGTTTTCATTCATAACTTGTAAATATAGTTCGAGAGTGAAAGAGGAAGGAAGATTTCATTATTTGGAAGATTCTGTTGTTTATAAAAAAGTTACGTATTTATTTTCTATGTTTGTAAAGTGCAGTGAATAATATTTATGTTATTGTGTTAAACTTCAACTGTTTATCTACTGTCCGTCCGTATTTAAACAGTTAAATAATAAAATTCTAAATATTTCTAGACAAATAGAACCGTGTTTATGCTTATTTTAATGTTGGTGGCCATTTTGAATAACAAATTTAAATATGTTTTTGTCTGATTTGACTATAAACTCAATGTGGAATAATAATAGCTACCAGAAGGCAGAGAATTTCTTTACATTCAAAATTGAATATCTCGTGAATATTCAACGGGTTTTTTCCTCGTTTATTAACCATTTTTCAAGAATACTTGAAAAAATTAAGTAGGTTATCAATTAGAATTTTTTTTTTGTGTATATATATATGTATACATATATACAATATGTATGATATGTATACATATTACAGATGTGTAATGGTACCGCAAAAATAATGCAACTACAGCAGAGAGAAGAGAGGCCCTCTCTGGTTAACAGAGACTAGGCCCTCTCTGACTTAGGCAGGCTAGAGTGGGAGAACCTGTGTATATAAGCCAGTGGGAATCTATCTAGAGGATATCTGTCAGATACAAACATACAACTATACATCGCATCGTGTCATATCTTTGCTCACACCATTCATTCTATCATTTTCATTATAAAGTCCAGTGCAGTTAGTGTAAACTTAGCTACATTATATTAGTGTCTTCATAAAAACAAAAACAAAAAACGAAAATACAAACTGAAGACATCTTCATTATCTGATTATTTTAAATTTCAATACTCGATTTAAGCTAAATATTTTTCATGATAATTGTATATTTTTTGAATTACTGCCATGGACTATGAACTCATGAATTCATTCTCTTCCTCTCTCTCTCTTTCGTTTTTTTTTATATATGACACAAGAAGACATCATTATCGCTAGCTTGCAACATCACCAGCTAGCTCTCTACATCACCATCGCTAACTTCACCATCCTTAGCTAGCTCTCAACAAGGCCATCACTAGCTTCTGCTACATAAGCTAGTTTTCATCATCACAGCTAGCTTTCAACAACACTGGCTAGCTCGCAACAGCATCATCGCTAGCTTTCTGCACCAAAAGTTAGTCTACATCAACTTCCCTAGTCGAACCCAGGCCATCAAACCCAGGCTAGCTTCAACAAACTCGTAGCCAACCAGAGGAGCTACAAAGATACATCATTCAGCAGCACGCTCAAATTTTTCACACGTGAAAAATTTCTTCAGGAGAGGGGATGATGTAATGGTACCGCAAAGAACGCAACCACAGCAGAGAGAAGAGGGCCCTCTTTGGTTAACAGAGACTACTCTCTTCTCTCTGCTGTGGTTGCATTATCTTTGCAATACCACTACAGATGTATACAACTGTAATAGAAAGAAGGCAGCAAATTCGCCAGACATATGCTAGACTCAAGAGTTTCAATATTTACCGTAACAAACGCCACCGTTTAGCCTCCAAGCGTACATCAACAACGCATGACACCCTGCTGCCCCCCCCCCCCCACTGTATCAATGTATTGGTAAATCAGCTACAACTTCAGCAGCGAGTCTCTCCCTAGAAGCTGTTCTAGAGTTAGGAATAAACTGGGCATAAAAAGTCGGAAATCTGAGGGCTTGACATCTGTCGCCAAATCAACTTTAAAGAATAGACCCAGTAACCAGGATCAACATTGACGAGTTTCAACAAGTCTCAAAATCAATCTTGAAAGGTTTATCAAGAGAGCTAGCCACCTAGTTCACAAGCGTTAGAACAACCAAGAACTGTAACTACCACTCACACTTCAAGAGAATCAGCCAACATTTTCTACAACACGCTACGAATATTATCACTCTCCGCTCGGTCACTTTACCCTGCATATACTCACCTCTATAGTAAAATATAATATTGTGTAAAAGTGTTTGTACAATATTGGAGTAGTGAGTTTGTGCCATTAATTACATCGCCACCAACCATCATTCCCTGCTACAATTACACAACGTTAGGCTAATGATTTAGTAAAAATTGCAAATTTAAAAAAAAAAATTGTCAATACAATGAAATTACTAGCATTACATAATTATTTCATTGAACTGCAATAAACTTCAAATATTTTTTAGTATTTTCTCGTTGTGCTAAATGGACCGCAAATATTACTAACCTGTTGCTATAGATTCAATGAATCGAAAGGAATTAATCTTCTTTGAATAGAACAATAAAAATAAATAATAAGAGTTTATTGCGAATGGTTGAAAAATTAAGACAGGTGTATTTTAGTTTTGCCCTGTAAAACTTTTTAAAATCATAAACTACTTTTCGAAGCTTCAGTTTTGGGGAACTAGTTTCTCAAAAATGGCTCCAACGATTTTTTTTTTTTTAACTCGCATACTTAATAAAGCCATAAAGAAGAATTAAGACATAAAAACTCATTTCTTACATAGCCAGCATTTCGAGGCTAGATGGAATTCCGTAATGCGGTCTATAATGTTGCCGCAAGCAGCTACCAGATCCTCAAACTTACTTGTGTAATGTCGGCTCTCCACGGTGTAGTTTATTAAAATTCCTTTATTTAAAAAAAAAAAAAATTGCTATAACTTCTTTGCTCGTTAATTAAATAAAACCACACCAGTAATAAAAGTTTAAGAGATAATTTAAGAAATACTTTTTTTAAGAGATAAAACATTTCTAAGTGCTATTTTTTTTATTATATTTAATAAAATAAAATTTCACAACTCGGCTTTTTTTTTCTGTACTACAATTTTTAAATGAATAACTAATGAATAGAATTATTTATAAAATTTAATTAGTAAGTCAGTAAATAATTCAAGGTGTTCATTAATAAAGTCATTAAATAAGTAAAATGATGAGACGACTAAATTAATTGTGAAATGACTTATCTTTTTGTTTTTAATGAATACAGAAATAATTAAGGAGATGCAGGCAAATAGTTATTTGACTAGAGAGTAAAGAAGCACTTCTTCAAACTAGAGTTCAATTTGTTCTCCGAGATCGGGCAACAGAACGAGGATTGACAGAACCAGAAATATAACTTTTACCCTTCGACGTGGTACCGTATCATTACCTGGAGTCTCCTCACTAGACTTGAGGGGAAGATCCGACAATACAAACTATTGTTACGACTATGTAACGTTAAGCGAGAGAACACAAGCCCGACCGAGAGAAAACAAACTCTCTCTGGTACTCTCTCACTTAAGCAGACTAGAGTGGGGAACCTGTATATAAGCCAGTGAGAGATCTAGACGTCTATTTATCTATCAGATTCAACCATATACATCTCATCGTGTCAATCTCTACTCTCACCTTTTATTCTATAAAATCATTACAAGTCCAGTGCAGTTTGTGTAGTGTTATAGCTATATTATAACAGTGTCTTCATATCTCGTCTAATTAATCAATCCCAATTTCTCTTCTCATCAACTCCATTATAACTACTAGACACCCAACTGACTAACAAAAGACTTGCTTCTATACCGCTATAATAAAACTCATCTGGATATATAGCGTCGAACCCCGCAAGGGGTATCTGTTGCATGCAGTTTCTTGGGGAATAGCGACCCTACGGTTACCACAGCTCAGTACTCTGTGCACTTCGTCAGAACAGTACGCAATATATTTAAACTACATACACTCTACTGTTTACAGGCAACGACAAACACAGTACACAAGTTAGAATCTCTGCCCCTAGTTAACTGGCGAAAGCCAGGGAGAAGGAAGAGATTAGCTCAGTGATAGCGCGCTGACCTGGCAACGCGGTGGCTAGGTCCACCACGTTCGAATCCAGCATTCTGCCCTTATATTTTCTCTTTCAAGGAGCCTCTTACAACTACTGTCCGGTGATGGGCAGTGTTGTCTGTAGGTAGAGAACACTGCTTGGAAGCCGGCAGTGCACAGTGAAGGCTCCGGCGACACAATAGATCTTTCAGGTCGCACTGCAATAATCCCCTATGAAATATATTTTGGTGATAGTGTATTTGTAGTGGCTTGAGCGGTTTCGTAAAAGGGCTTGTAAGTATATATGTTTAAGAGAGAAGTATCAGAAATAAGAAAGTAGTCACCACTGCTAACAATAAATATATTCTATTACAATAATAACTACAAGTTATTTGCAAATAAATTATTAACTTATTAATATATTGTGAAACTGCCACTGATTTTCAGAGAACGATTCCTGAAGCAAGTGTTCTGGCTTTGAAAGCAGAATGCAGACTGTCCGAAAGAATGCCTTCCTTTACAAAACAGTTGGCTAAGTGGCATTGTATTAATTTAACAGATTTTTGTGCCTTTGTTTTCCTAATAGCAATGACCTAGATTGTAGTATACCTGGCTCTATACCCATCACTAAATACGCTATTTGAACTATCTAATTTTTACAAAACTATTTTCCAAAACTATTTATTTTTGCATTTCTTCTTCCACTACATCTACAACAATTTAATCTATGGCGTCGAACTATGGGGTTCAGCAAAGTGTTCCAAATTCCCAACGTATCCAAATAATCCAGTCCAAAATCCTCTACAAAAATGTCAATGCTTCATACTATGTTTCTAAATCACACCATTCATAGAGACCAAATATTCCGTTTGGCCAAAAAGTGGTCAAATTCCGTCACTCTAATTTCCATCTGAACCTGTTCACCCACTCAAATCCCTTTTATCCGCTGGCTGTTCTCCAAAAACATTCCTGGAAATCCACTCCAAAGGCTCAAACCACAATAACCTCGTGACTGACTAAATACATGTAACTAGCATATTTCAAGGGCGTGTGATCGACGAATAGGATGCTTCTCCGATTCTTAAAATCCATGTCATTGTTTTTTCCTATATCATTTTTACCATTTTACATTTTTATATAGATGTAAAATTTAGAATAAATAAAATAATTTAAAAAAATGGATTATTAAAGTAAAAGATTATTCCCAAAAAATGGACTAAAGTTAAAACAGCAGTAATTATATTGAAATTAATTTCACAGACATGGAGGACGTTACGAATATATGGCTTTGGAAGCGGAGGGTGGAGGGCAAGAACGTTTGGAAATGGAAAGGAAAGCCAAAGAAGAAGCGCATACAGCATGTACCCATTACCTTAAAGGTTCCCCTAGGTACACGTTGCTACAGCATCTTAAGGATATAGGTAATTCATTTAAGTTTATTATCATAATTTACTATAGCTACATTTCAAATTTCTTCTGGATATTTACCATTAAGAACTAAATATTTTTCTTGAAGTGTTACAAGTTTTTTTTTTATAGAAAATTAACTAATCATTTTGGAAATATATTGTCATGGATTTATCATTTGTCTGAGCTGAAAAATGAAATACTATCATTTCTGCACTCGTAGTAATGCAGCTATTTACAGCTAAGTACTATTCAATGCATTGCATTTTCACAGTATACATCAATGGCCTATTTACATTCGGTCTGATGGACTTGTAGCATCTTATGTTTATAATTTATGAAAACTAGACCCAAAAGAAATTCTTTCTTATATTTTTCTAATCTTCTTCTTGCAAACCGTTAGCCTTCAATCCTTCCTTCCACTCTGTTCAGGCGCCTTACATAGCCTCTTCTCTCGTTCGGTCTATCCTGAAGCATTTTCTTGGCCATCTTTTTTTCGCATCTTCTCAAGACAGGGTCAATATCATGAAGTATGTTAAAGCTTCTATTCCTAGACGCTGTTTTCATGTATAGGATACACTTGTTTCGGAATATTCCACAATTTTACCTCTAAAATTTCATTTCCATTTTCTACAGAGTCCTTTGTTGCTTTCCAGGTCCAGCTTTATACATTATTTCCCTTCAACTCTTAAGATAATACTGCAGAGTATCTTAAAACTTCTTTAACATGCCATTGTTTCACATTTATTAACTTGAATCCACTTACTGGGGAATCACACAATCATCATTAACCATTTCCATAATTCATTTCATTTATTTAGCTGTTTTTTTACAATTGTAAAAATTACAGAAAGGTTGGTTTGACAATTAATTCTTTTAAATGGTAGAACTTTTTTTCTTTTTTCTACTTTTTCGCTATGAGAAAACAATAATATCAAAATAAAAAAAAGAAACAATACAAATTGTAGAAAATAAAGAAACAGGTATAAACACTATTTTTAGCCTCTATACATTCCATTATGTATTTATTTGTGTGTAATTTAGAAAATAAATCAAAATCAAACTTAGTTAAAACAGAAATATTTAGCCAAGTAAAGATCTAAGTTTGAAAACAGTTGGTTGCAAAAAAAAATAAATGTTTTTAATATCCATTAGTTTATATGAATTCAACAATGCAATAATATATGTTTGAAGTGTTTTAAATATTTATTTCTAATACGTAGTGTATATAAAGGACAAACAAAAAAATGTAAGGGGCATTTATCTTCAGTATTGATTTTATGACATTGTTTATTAAAGTAAATACTTTTCTGCCTACTAGTTAACACTCTTAATTGAGTTATTATTGCAATTTGAATCATGGAAGTGTCTAAATTCAAATAGGGCTGAGTGGTATTTACAATCATCATTAACCTTTAATATTTTGGCGACTTCACCAAGCATATTCTATTTCAAGCTTTAGAAGTATTCTTAAGTTTTCTCTTCATATAAGCCGCATCTTCCGTATCTCCACCTATAATAATGACTTGGTCATCATGGACTTTCTGCGATGTATACAATATGTCTTCCCCATCTATAACTTCAATAACTCGACAATTCTTTTTTACATGGTTCAATATAAATGTTCTACATTTACAATTCTATCCTGCATTGAAGAAAACTGGTGATAGCAAAAGCCTTTGTAATCAGAAAAGGTAGTTAAACAAAAAGTTTGATCGAACTCGCTTTCAGAGATTTGTAAAGATTTTTTATGGCGTGGAAAAGGTAATGGTATACATTGTAGTAGACCACTCCCCAATTCTTTACAAGAACCTTTTATCTCTCTGTGTCAGTTATACATGCCAATTTCTTTTCCAAAAGTTGCGTGTACATCCTTCATTTTGTTTTAAATCCTACCCTCGGGAAAAATGTGCGTCCATATCTCTACCTGCTCATTAAAATCTTACCATAATGGTCTTTTTAAGTGTTTTTGCTTTGTGCAATTCTGTGATATCTTCGCACTGTTTATTAAGACTTCCTAAAGATGGTTGACCCTTAATTATATATGTATTTTACTTCTGGTCGATGATCGGAAGAAGAACACGAAAAAAATTTTTGAAGTTGTCCAAACATCTTAAGGTTTCTATAGTTTTCACATCCGCTTCTATTTCGTGTTTACCATGCTTTTTAGCGCTCAGTTACCCAATTTTGAAGTCGGATATTCTTTATTTGTAGTACTGCTCGAACTATTGAAAAGATATCACGGTAGAAACCTCGCGGATATATCAACATTAGGATTAGTGTTGATACTTTCTTGAATCCTGTTAACGAAATGGTGAATAAAAATCAACCTTAATAAATCCCAATACATAGTTTCATATTCATAGCTTTTATGATATTAAAGATTTCTTGAACACAAAGTGGACTGATGAACAATTTCATGTGATGTGAAGTGGACTGAATGTATTAAGTTTGTTTTTATGATAATTAGTGTAAAGTTCATTTAATTCTTGTTATTGGAATTTGTTATTTTGTTGACATTATATTGACGAGCCTTTATATTATAAAAATGTATCCAGGCAAATAAATAAATAAATAAATTAAACAAAAAAGTACTCCCTCCCGACTACCTGTTCAATTTCTCCCCCAGACCTCGTTCGTTATCTTGGGCTATACTAAGACAAGCGACTCACATGGAATCACCATACGAGACTTAAACCAATCACCCTCAACCAATGCTTCAGACTTCTAGCTAGACTTCTTGACAAAAGCTCTAAACTAACACTTCTGAACAGAAGACAGCTTTACATCTCACTGCTCGCTCCAATTTGGACATACGGAGACTAGAACTATACGGCACTACTAGGCGTTCCAACCTCAATAGAATTCAAACCCTTCAGCCAAAAATTCTCCGTCGCACTGTCGACACCCCTTTTTACGTCACTAACCGCACTATTCACAACGACCTCAAGATCCCGTTTGTCAACGACATCGCAAAATCCCGATACAACAAATTCTACAGTCACCTATCCCTCCATCCAAATCCCCTCGTCCAAGTCCTCTATTCAAACTCACTCCCAAGTAACCTCCAAAGACGGCTGAATCGCCGTTGGCCCCGCAACCTCCTGGATAACGAATATCACTATCACTGGATAACTGCCATTCATGACATTGCATGATACAGTATTTCTTATATCATATTTACTTGTTGCATTTATATATACCATGCATGTAAATATTCAATAAATAAATAAATAAAATAAACGGATTAGTAGACCTCAAACAAAGTGTAATATAGAATTTATATCCTTTTACAAAGTTATAGAAAAAAGAATTATTAATCTTAAATACTTAAGTAAACATTGTATTGTTTACAAAATAGATTAAAAACTTTATACAATTATGCAAACATAAAAAAAATAAAAAAATACCACCAAATTATGTAAATCATAGCCTAATTAATACACTTTTTGCGTGATATTCTAGATTATATTTAAGTCATAATATTAAATTTTTGTCTTTAACAAACATGCAAAAATGAAAATAATTAGTTTTTTTATCATAATTTTTAGTTATTTTTTTATTAATTATTAAAAGTGATTAGCAATTGTATATTTTAGAAATGGAAAACAAGTAATTATATACTATTTCAAAACTGAACTTGATTTATATCGCTACTTTAATCAAATTCATTTTGGAGAAAATAATGTCTCTACTGTCACATACTGTCGTATATTATGTGAACTGGATCTGTACTCATTAGACTAAGTTTAAAGACGGATGCATTGAAACTTAATTTATACTTGGTTTAAAACTTTTCCAAACAATACGTTTCCTTAAATAAGTGTTTAAATCTAACTAAACTTTGCTGCCAAAATCTAAACTCTGCCCCGGCTTATCTGCAGAATGATTTTTTTACGAAGGTCATTCAATAAGTAACGAGACAAATCGTTGTAGCTCAGAAACGACTTGTTTAATGAATACAATAGTTTCAGTGTGTCAAGTTGGCATTCTTGTATTTAGTTTCTCATCAGCTGTTAGAGAGTAAGCATTAGTACAAATGTGGTAATTAGTACAAGTGGTAAGCATAACCACAAATGTATTCAGTTAACAATGGCGAGTCCGCTCGAGCATTGCACCTCGCAATCACCTCAGTGATTAGATTTTTAGTTGCAGAGGGTATCAAAGGTAGTGAAATGCCACGAAAGAAGGTTGAAAGTGTATAGGAATAATTGTTTGAACCGTTCGAATTTTTACAGTACAGTTTAAAAGTGGCCGTGTAAGTGTCGGTGTTTGTGTTACGCTCAAAGACCGAAAATGCTCATTGAGCGAAAAAACAACTCACAACGCGTTGTGGCCACTGCAAAACATCCATATCGCGAAATTCGTGTTATGGCTCTTGCGAAAACGCTCACGACGCGTTGTGGCAATCACAGAAAGACCTTATAGCGAAATTCGTGTCGTGGCTATCATGCTATACGACCACAACGCATTGTGGCAATAAAGAAAAGCCATGATGCATATGGAAGCATATTAGAATACGACGCATAGTGATTTGCGATTTGGGTCCTACTAGCCTCGAAACATTTTGGTAGATATCCTTAGGAAATATTTTTTGTCCTATAATAAGTTCCAGGCAGACAATGTCCTTAATGCTCTTTCTGGTGCTAAAAATTGAAAACCGCTGCACGACGTATTGTCATTATTAAATACAATATAAAGAAATCGTGTCTTTAAAATATAAGGACATTTGTTTTTTATTGGGATTACTTTATATTTAAAAAAAAAAAAAATCAAAATATTTAACACAAACATAAATGTTTATTGGTCATTAGTAAACAACAATAATGTAATTAAATTAATTACTTGTATGAGAAATCACTTTTGTTGTGAAATATAAGTGTTTGACTATTTATTTTTACAGGAACTATTACTGTGGCTTTTTAAGTTCCATTTCATATTCTTTGAACGTCACTTGCACTTTTATCAATATGAACTTGTGCTCCAGCTTCAACCAACTTTTCAGTGTCACCAATTTTTAAGACATCATATCGTTTAAGATGACGATACTGCTTTGAAGATAGAGAGTGTTTTTTTTTGTTTTTTTTAAGAAGCTAAGAATGTTTTGTTTCATTAAGTAACATTTCATATTTTTGTGTATTCATGATAAAACTGAGATCAGTGCTTCTTTCCACAAACTCACGTAATTTATCATAAAACATTTCTCTTTTTATTGGTCACAGTTAGCGGCTGAAATACGTTCACCCTCAGAAACAAACAAGAAATGAATAAATAACTCTACTGATCTTTTAATGCATCGTTGTACTCAAGCCGATAAGTTACAAACGGTCCGTCGTGATATGGTTACACTAACTAGTGCTCAGAACGCGTCATGGCTTTTCTTCATTGCCACAATGCGTTGTGGTCGTATAGCATGATAGCCACGATACGAATTTCGCTATGTGGTCTTTCTGTGATTGCCACAACGCGTCGTGAGTGTTTTCATAAGAGCTTTAACACGAATTTCGCTATGTGGATGTTTTACAGTGACCACAACGCGTTGTTGGCTGTTTTTCGCCCAATGAGCATTTTCGATCTTTGAGCGTAACATTTATATTTCAAATCAATCTACTGCATGAACTTGGCAAGTATCCCATCGCCACATTTCCTTTTAATCTTGCTCCTCTTTTCTGGACTACAATATGATCAACCTGCCTAGATAGTTACGTATACCCCTCATCTTTATATTTATGCTAAGACACATGAGAAACATTTGAAGTTCAAAGAACATTTGTCATATAACTGTAATTGTATCATAGCAATATTCGTATGAGTGTTTTATATCAGAAAGTTCAAGTTAATGAACCAAATATATAAAAGAAATTCCATCTCTTAAGAATATACATTTGTCAAGCAAAACTATTGGAATGTTATAAGAGAAAACTGTATTGTTTCACTATATACTTTGTGAATGTAACAAATAAATAAATAGTGCTATGTTCTGTGTTTCAACATTTTATTTCTATTTAATTTTTCGAGACATAGAGATGAATTTTTTTTTAAATTGACTTTGACATGACTCTCTCTCTGAGAATATAAGTAATAAAATTTTCTTAAAGTTGAAATTGAAGTTCAACGTTTTATAAAGTATGTACTCTGAATAATAATCCCTAGTTAAAAGAAAATTCTTAGAACCGTTTTCAGGAAAAGTGCCAAAAATTAAAAAATAATAACATTCAGAAACAAGTCGTGCTTACAGTATTAACTAATTTTTATGAAATTTAAATTTTGGCAGCACCTATAGTGGCTCCTTTTATTATGTACAGATTTTTCAGATCATAAAATTACAGCTCTCCCACATCCCTCTGAATAATGTTCAAAAAAAAAAAAAAATTGATAGAGCAGTGATAAACATTGATAAACAGTGTAATTGTAAATAGGTTTGTTCGATATTTTATATAAATTTAAATTTGCCACCAACAGCTTACAATAATTTTATTTCGGAGGGGGCTATTGTACTACCTTGATAATAATTTACTAATTTATTAGGCTGTGTCCTAAGAGTAGAGAGAGGATAACCTATGCATTTTGTCCTCTCTTACTTAGTCGCCATTTTAAGCTCAAAGGAGTAAGTCGTTATACAACACTCCCTTGAATAGGTCATAGTGTAATACTTACACAATTCGTACCAGTTCGATTGCCCTTAATTGTGAAAACCCAAGTTGGTTACTTCTAGTTGGTTTTCCTGGGTAGTGTTAATAAACTGGTCCTTTTGTCGACTTAGCGGCTCGGTTCTCTCGGCCTACATAGGTTTATTGTGAAATCACATGGTTATTACTTCCGGTTGGTTTCCTGCCGTGCAGCTTCTGAGAGCCACTTTAATTATTATCTACAATCATCAGCCAAGCAGCAATGTATGGATCAAGACTCAAAAGCTACACGCACATGAATCGCTGGAGCGGTCCATGTAGAAATCGGCTTCAAAGTGAGCATGAGGAGCTCTGGAGGGGGAGCCCAGGTGCCATACACAGTAAAAGGATGATGCCAGGACTGTGAAAAGAAGGCCCCAATATGACCTTTAGCCTGGGTAGGAACCAGATTTCTCCGGTGACGGGGCTATTTTACGGTCCTTGATAGGTTCAGGAAGCATCTGCACAAGGTGGGGCTAATAAGCGCGGAACCCTTGTGCTTGGACTATGTCAGGAGGAGTAGGAGATGGCTCCCAGCCTGCTCTTTGATTGCGTTGCAACAACCGAATTGCGATACGAAACCTTTGGTACGTTGTGACCTGAAGAGATAGTAAAGCAAAATGAACTGGTGGTGAAAGCCCTTGAACTCCTCGGAGGGGAGGGTTCACCTACTAGAAATTACCGGGCATGGCACAATAAGCCTTTGTTGGCTGCAGTGCTGGGGTATAGCCCACCCGTAGATTTTAATAATAATAATAATAATAATACAGACACATGAGATTTATTTCCTTATTCCTATTTCTTCTCTCCCCTTGTCCCCGATATCGGCTAAAGACACAAGGGTCTTCCGGCACTGATAACCAGGGTTCTGAGTTTTCAGGTAAGCGCCATTCCTTTGGCTGTTGAAAGTGATAAAATATTTGCTACCGGTTTTTAAAGGTCATTTATATAATCATTTTTCAATCAATTTTTAATTTTCAATTTTGCTCATCATTGTATTATATTATATTATTTACAGTCCACTCAATATGATCACTCTTCAATTTATATTTTGCTGTTTTCTATTAATCAGAGCCCACCCGAGGTATCTCACCTCAGTTTATATTATTAATTATCTTTCCTGTATTTAATGTACAGAGCCTAACAGAGGTTGAGATAAAGGGTGTAAAAAGAGATTACATTTTTATTTTTTATTTTCCGTTATTTATTAAACAAGGTTACTAAATTTAAAGAAAATCGTTGAATCTGTTTTTATGAAAATCGCGAAAATTGAGAGAAACTTATAATAAGAGTTACATTTCGATTGACGGATTTTGATAGAATCCCAGCATCAGAATACGATGATTCCTAAAAAAAAAAAAAAAATCGCAAATCGCAAAAATTTGTCAATTGCAATATTTTTCAGACTGGGAACTTATCATTCGGGAAACTCTTCCGAAATTTGACAATGAAAACTATGAATAGATAGACAAAAAAAAAAAAACAGGAGAGCGTAAGTTAAGAAAGTGCATGAAAATTACTTTTCCATTATGGTAGTCAAAACCAACTGTAAGAGAAAGTAATTATTTCCGCGTTAAGAAAAATCTTTCTCTTGCCAGTGTATTACTATTTGAAGTAATTTTTTAGTTTTCAAAAGTTAAGATAAATTTTATATTCCTTTTCTATCCTTTAAAGTAAAACATTCTGACATTTTTGAGAGTGCATGCAAAACTTCTAAACCTATCCAATGTGTATATTGTCACCACTGGTTTTTTTGGAATTCAGCCAATCTCTTGTTTTATATCAACATTAAAGAAGAACATGTTAAAGGCAATGGACTATGAATAGGTCTATTTATCTTTGGTTTTTACAATCATTAAAATTGTCAGTGGGTCATATATCTTATCTACTTCTAATTAAACTGTTACTATTTTTAAAAAGCTATGCTATTTAGAAAAGCTAAAGCCCTCATACTCTACTTGAATTATTAAATTTTTGTTTTTTATAAATAAGAACTGTTTATAAATTACAAACTTTTTATTGTTGATCATAGATAGCGCTTAGAAAGTTTAGTCAAACCTCTTAAAAAGTTTTTTTAGCCCAAGCTTGCTTTCGGGATTATTCGCCGTCTATCTATTGCCTTGAGGATTATTGCTCCGAAAATGAATAGTTTTTCGTAGTTCTCTCTCTCTCTCTCTCTCTCTATATATATATATATATATATTTATTTAGCAATTGGGAAAAATAGTTTAGTGAATTTTGACAATATTTTAAGTGAAATAATTTTGGAAAATAAATAGAGAATTTACCAGCAAAAACAGTGTATTTTAGTGCTGTGGAAAAAGTCAGGTACTATTAAATTAAGGTCAGTGCTACTGAAGAGACAAAGGAATAAGAATCCGTTGGGGTAAGACAATGCCACTTGGCCAACCAAAAACACAGTGTATTTTAGTGCTGTGGAAAAAGTCAGGTACTATTAAATTAAGGTCAGTGCTACTGAAGAGACAAAGGAATAAGAATCCGTTGGGGTAAGACAATGCCACTTGGCCAACTGTTTTATAGGAGAAAATCCCCCTCTAGAGCAGAACATTCTTTAGAGACTCTATATTCTGCTTTTAAACAAAACAGTCTGAATTAGACTTTCAACCAGAACATTTATATCAGGAATCGCTCTCTTAAATTCAGTGCCAATTATAAGTTAAAATATTTGAGTTAAATCAATCTAGCTACTTTCCCAATTGCTATTTCCACTACACAAGACACATATATTCAGTCACGTACCCGATCCTATTTCATGACATCATATCTTCCATTTCCCATACCATCACTGTACCGCATACCAGATGAAAAAGAACATATTTGGGTAACGTATCCAGGAATGCATTATATGTAGGAAGGGTCCCGTTTCCCCTAGTACCCTTTTAATTCCTTTGATTTGACCCCTACTTTGAAAATCCTTTTGGTAACGGTGAATTTATTCTAAAAATGATAATACTTTTTCTGATGAATTAAAAAAAAAATAAATAAAGCATTTGGTTGGCAAAGCCAAGAATATAGTCAGGCTGATATTGAAATAAAAGAGCCTTGAAACATGACAGTTCATTCCTAGTTGGTCAATAAATTGTTCTAATTAAAGCTAGCTCCTAAATTTGTAATACGCATATTGTAATGGTCTGTCTCAAATTAATGTCAGTTATTAAACTAACAATTAATACTTCTTAACAAACAGATAAATGCTTCCAGTGTTCTGCAACTTTTTCTTGTTTCCTTTGCTCAAATCTTATAAATTGAACAAATGGCCGTTGTGTTCATGGGGCACTACCTTCAAAAATATATAGAGATATATATTTAGAATTTGAATAAAAAATACAATGTAATGTATGAATAGATTTATAATTAGAAACTATATTTTTGTAAAAAAAAAAAAAAAAAAAAAATCAAACAAACAAACAGAATAGGTAATACAAAGTAAGAATTTTTCAATTTTTTTTTTTAATTCCATAATTTTTTTATGATTCAAAAAGAATCAAAATTTTATTAATAACTTTGAAATTTTCATGCGAACGCAAGCTTCCAAAATTGTTATGACTTAAATTAATTGAAAATAATTATTGCTTACGTATTATACTTTCTTTTTACTTTCTCTTACTCCTAGTAAGAGGAAGTATTGTAATCGTGTCAAATTTTCGATATCGAGTTTTCACCGGAAATATCCGTTTTGAGGTCCCCTGAGTCAAAAAAGTGGTTTTTAGCGAATGGTCTGTGTATGTGTGTGTGTATGTATGTGAACAGCATTGCTCAAAAACGAAAAATCGTAGAAAGTTCAAATTTGATATTACGTTTAGGTATCACCATGGGATCTGACGGTGCGTTATGTGTCAATATTCCTCAACCGGAAGTACCACTTTACTAGTTGTTTTTTTTACGTTTTTGCAATTTTCTCAAAAATGGCTCCGAAGATTTTCTTTAAACTTGTATATCAACTACACATACAAAGAGCTACAACTTTTATTTGAAACATTTCTCCAGGAAAATTCATTTAAGGGCACTTCTGGGGGAGGGGTGGGGTTAGGTTTTCATCTTAACTGCTGTTTCA
Source organism: Triatoma infestans (assembly GCA_011037195.1). NCBI lineage: Eukaryota > Metazoa > Arthropoda > Insecta > Hemiptera > Reduviidae > Triatoma > Triatoma infestans. The sequence continues at coordinate 88,938 of JAAEAF010000285.1, read as the reverse complement.
GTATATTAGACAATTCTGTCATCTAAATAATGTTAATTAGAATTAAATATGTTGTTGAAATTCCGAGTTTGAAAAAAAATAGATAACCGGAAGTGCGTTTTTACTGAAATATAATTTTCAGTTTTCTGGTATTTTCTCGAAAATGGCTCCAACGATTTTCTTTAAACCAGCGTTGTTAACTATACATATAAAGAGCTACAACTTTTATTTGAAACTTTTCCCCTGATAAATTCATTTAAGGGGACTTTTGGGGGAGGGGGGTTATGTTTTTCTTTAAAATGCTATCACAGTTGATTATACAATTCTGTCATCCAAATTGAAATAACTAGAAATTAATATATGACCCAAATTCCGAGTTTCAAGGAAATTAGTAAACCGGACAGTTTTACTGGACAGTGTTTTCACTTTTCGACGAATTTCATTAAATTTGGTACACTAACTATAAAATTTGTCAATTATAATTTTGAGTACTGGAGTAAGAGAAAGTTGTGTGAGTGTTTCACACCAGATTTTTTTTTAAGTAAAATAAATGCAATTCCTTAACAATTTATTTCAATTCTACTAACAGAACATGTTAGTGACACTATTAAATTAAATTTTAATGCCCAACTAAATTTAAACAAACATTGATTAATAAGTATAATCTCATTTAACGGTTATATACCCCTAGACTATGCGCATGCATTTAAATAACCCTTTTCTATCTAGTTGAGGCAAACAAAGAAGAGTCTGAGCGCTTTTCATTTTTTTATAATTATTTTGAAGGGGATATGTGTTGCGACGTGAAGGACCTACTATGGTACCCCCCGCCCGAGCCTGCTTAGTGCATTACTGGTCTCGGAACAGTGTTCTCTAGCTACAGAAAACTCTTCCCATCACCAGAAAGTGAGCTGTAGAGGTTTCTAGGTAGAGAAAAACTAAGGGCAGCATGCTGGATTTGAACCCGAGACCTCCTCTTGCTAGTCCAGTACGCTACCACTGAACTAATCCCTTCCCATGAATCTAAGCGTTTCAGTTCGACTGTTACTATTTAGTTATTTATCCTAAAATTAAAATCAAGTTTACAAAAAAAAATTAATTTGGACGAACGTTAGGTGAGTCATCATAGCCCGCAAGGGGTATCTGTTGCATGCAATTACTTGGGGAATAGCGACCCCACGGGTTACCACAGCTCAGTACTCCATGCACTTCGTCAAAACAGTACACAATACACTAAACTACGTCCACTCTACACTTTACAGACAAGGGCAAAGACAGTACACAAACTAGGGTCTCCAACCCCTAGTTAATTGGCGAAAGCCAATGGAGAAGGAAGGGATTAGCTCTGTGGTAGCGCGCTGGACTACTAACGCGGAGGTCCCGGGTTCTAATCCAGCATTCTGCTGAAATGTTTTTGGTGATGTTGTGTGTTTGTATATTTGTAGTAGCACGAGCGGTTTTGTAAAAGGGCTTGTATGTATGAGATAGAAGTATTAGTAATAAACAAGAGAGTACCATTGTTTTTAAAATAGATATATTCTCTAAGAGAAATTAAGTTACTTTAAAATATCACCACAATAATAAGCTTATAAGTATAATGAAATTAACTGGAATAAACTCTTATGTTATAACTTAAAATTGGTACTGTTCTGATGTGTTCTCCTTGGTGTCTACAACACATCTGGCTTGAAAAGAATGTCTTCTCTTTGTTCGTTCAATTCCTTCCCTGTGTGAAGAAGGGGGTAGTACAATGGCATCAAAGTTCATGAACTGTCCCAGTAACTGTACTTTTCTACCTGAAATGACCTTTTGCAAGGGATTTGTCACATATTCTTGATATTTTTTATTTTTTTCAAATTAATATATTTTTATGTTTCTTACATCCTTCACACTGCCCTTAGATTTTCTCTTCCTAGGACCCTCTGCAACTCACTGTCCGGTGATGGGCAGTGTTGTCTGTAATTAGAGGACACTGCTTGGAGGAGCCGGCTGTGCATTGGAGAGGGTTCCGAGGAGCACAATAGATCTTTCAGGTCGCAGTGCAATAATCCCTTCCACAATCTACATGTAGGTTAGTCATCAGAAATGTTATGTGTCGGAAATGTAGGTCACTAAGTGGCCCGCAGGTCAGACGTTGTCGACCACTGCTGTATACAATTTATATTCTATTAACAAATATAAGTAATTTAAGTACACTTTCAGCATACAATAAAAATAAAAAAACACGATAAAATATCAAATAAATATTAAATGTTACAATTAGTTGGAAAACCCAATATCATATAATAACTTAGTTTTATTCCTTTATTTTTTACCCATTTAATATTTCATGAATTTTTGCAACAGAATCTTTTTGTAATATAGCAGTACGTGCTTAGAATTTTGTGCTGGTAAGGACTTGGAAGAGTCTTAACCTCATTTACCACATCCTGACAAATTTGTAGACGAAAGTTTTTCCTTCCATACGCCTAAGAATTTTGATTGAGTTTTCTATTTAATACCACTTGAAAGTTAACTTTGTTAACTAATATGAGAATAAATGTTACTTATTCTTCCATTTTTATGTTCTAATTTTATAATTTATGATTTTTTTTTTTTTTTTTTTTTTTTTTTTTTTACGATAATTATATAATTTATCATGTTTTAGTGTTCGTTAAGACCGCTGTATTTGATGTTGTAAAATGGATGTTGAGGTTCCGTCACAAAATAAAAAAAAATTGAAAAAAGAGTTTTTTGTGACCGAAACTCAACATCCATTTTACAACACAAATTATGTTACTTTTGCAAAAAATTATAATCAATGATATACTGTCATGGCTGCTAATAATAATTCAGGTAATGTTTAGTAGATTAAACAAATTCTGTATTCGAAGTATATAAAGTTCAAATGCACGGAATATATAGGAAATATAAATTTCTTCTATAAAGTTAAACATCCGGTTAGCCGATTTTCTTCAAATTTGGTACTTCTGCAATGTTTCTATGCACTTATTATCATATAAGTGGTGGTATTGAAGTGATACCTTAGAAGAAAGCATAACGCTACGAAGTTTAAACTACTTTTAAGCTACTAGAATGCTAGAATACGAAGTTTAAAGAAAATCTTTGGAGTCAAAGTTTCGAGAAAAATCGCGAAAAACTGAATATAACTATTGAGTAAAATCAGACTTCCGGGTGATGCCCAAATCGTTTTTGAGATATTTTGTGAAAACCTACACACACGCACATATATACGAGGGTCATTCAATAAGTAACGAGACAAATCGCTGTAGTTCAAAAAACGATCTATTTAATCAATACAAAATTTTGGCGACTTTTCAACATAGTCCCCAGTAACATTTATACACTTGTCCCATCATTCTTCTAATTTGTGTACGCCTCTGGCTTAAAATTCTTTGGGTTGATCTCGAAGCCACTTTTTTATCTGATTTTTAACTTCTTCATTGGATTGAAAATGTTTCCCACGTATAGCCTCTTTAAGGGGTCGAAACAAATGGAAGTCCGATAGGACGAGGTCGGGGATGTAGGGGGATGAGGAAGGATCTCCCACCTCACTTTGTTGTACTTCCGTAAGTTATCTTGGAATCCATCTCGCACAAGTTTTCTTGTACTGCAGCTTATTCCGAATAATATTATGGACCGTTCCAACGCTCGCGTATACTTCTTCAGCTATCAGTTCAACAGTAATACGGCCTGTTGTCCTGAATTAAGGCGATAGTGCGAGATTCAAGGCAGGAAGTTGCAACTTCAACCGGTCGTCCACTTCGTTGCTCATCACAGACACTTACACGGCGTTTGAATAGATTAATTTGAAATGTACACATCGATTTAAGGCCTATTGGGTACATTCGCTGTTTTTTTTTGGATATTAAACAACTGGGTATCTAAAATTAACTTGAACTGTTACTTTATTAGTTTTAAAATTGTACAAGTAATGCAAGATTCGAGGGAGGAAGTTGCAACTTCAACCGGTCATCCACTTCGTTGCTCGTCACCTCTTAGACGGCCGCTCATCACAGACACTTATACGGCCACTTTTAAACTGTTCTGACCATTTGTAAACGTTCGAACGGTTCAAACAATTATTCCCGTTCACTTTCAACATTCTTTCCTGGATTTCAGTACCTTTGATAATCTCTGCTAACTAAAAATCTAATCACTGAGCGTTGTTCTTCCGAGGTGTAATGCTCGAGCGTACTCGCCATTGTTAACTGAATACATTTAAGGTTATGCTTAGCAAATACTCTTGAATAGCAGATGCGAAACTAAGTACAAGGATGCCAACTTAAGGCACTGAAACTATCGTATTGATTAAACAAACCGTTTCTGAGCTACAACAATTTCTCTAGTTACTTAATCAGTGTTCATCGTATATTTAACATTTTTTCATATCCAGCAGGCCTCAAAATATGTGTTCCCGCTGAAAACTATTTTTGAAAGTTTGATACGACCGCAATACTTCTTCTTACCAGGAATGGCGTTAGAGAAAGTAAAAATCAAAAAGATTTGTTTCATACATATAATAAAATAAAATAAAATTTGATAAGCGTGTTGATGATTTCAAAAGGCTAAAAGAAATATTTTCATTTTTTATGGGGGCTTTTTCTTCTGAAAATAAAAGAGTTCCTAGTTCTCAATACGACTGGAACTAATTGATTTCCAGAATGTTTCAATTTTGTATGAAAAATATTGAGACGTAGGAAATTCCAAATTTATATTCATCTTTGGAGACAGAATATCCAGCAATAAAAAAAAGTTGGCTGTACATATTTTTTGCTACTTTCAGGAGTACGTATTCATGAGAACAATAATTATCGTGTATGAAAATAAACAAAATAATTTACAGATCAAGATTATAAGTGATAACTATATTCTAGCCATCATGAAGCACGTAGGTTTTCCTCAGTCTTTTAATCCAAATATTGAAAAATTGGTAGGCATCAAACTGTGGCAATTAGCCGGCAAATAAGATTAATTTTATAAAACTATGTTGTCAGAAATTTATTAATAAATAATACAATAATTATATATTATTACATAAAAATGTAATAATTTCTATTCTGTGAAAATTGATACATTAGTTGCATAATTCTTTTCATAATTATACTATTTCTAAATCCTTAATAGGATATTTAAAAACATTTGGGCCATGTGATACGGCTCGCGTAAATTTTACCACTCATCAAGTGGTCTGTATCTTATTACTTGGAGTTTGATACCTCTCCCTTAAAGGGATAGTCCCTTTCGTTTTTTTTTTTTTTTTTTAATCTAAGGGATTTCGGAGACGTAAGGGATTGGCCTAGTGTTGTGGAAGAGCTGCCTGCTTTGTGCCTCTTCACTTATCCTGTGCACATTCGGTGTAATAGCACCCATCCACAGCAAAGAGGATGCAACTACAGCAGAGAGAAGGCCGAAGAGAGGCCTTCTCTGGTTAACAGAGACCTCTCTGACTTAGGCAGGCTAGAGTGGGAGAACCTGTGTATATAAGCCAGTGGGAATCTATCTAAAGGATCTATCATGTACAACCATACAACTGTACACCAGTCGTCGCATCGTGTCATATCTCTATTCTCACTATTCATTCTATCATTTTCATTATAAAGTTCAGTACAGTTATATAAACTTAGCTACATTATATTAGTGTCAGCATATCTCGTTCATTTAATCAAACCTAATTTCTCTCCTCAACAACCCCATTATATTCGGCAATATAGAAATGTTTGATTTCCAAGCCCCTGAGACGTTCATGTGGACTGAACTATTCTGGATGACGCATTGCTGAATCTTTTAGATTACGCAAAGGAAACTAAGAGCAGGCGATCAACTTCATCCCCCGCAACGTAACTAATAGTTAGAGTAAGATTCATGATTTCTTCGACCCTATGTATTTATATGTTATGAATTCGTCTAAATGGCAGGTTCATCGAATTCAGTTTTATCGCGAACAGTAGGGGGCGAAAGATGTTGTTTTTGATCAGCATTTCCCTGACTGAACGAAACGTAAGAGGATATCCTTCCAGCGATGCAATGCAAGATTCAAGACTTCCAGTTTGAGGAGCTGAAAGTCAAAAACATGAGCTGATCCTTCCAATCTAATGACACCTGTCTCTGCTTACTAATTGCCCAGAGCAATGGCTAATATTCTTGTTAGTGAACAATTTTGGAGGCAGTCAAATTTGCCTACAGATCCTAAAGAGCAAGATGGATTATATTCACATGCTTTAGGAGGAAATTTTAATAGAAAAAAATGAGGATTCAAGATTTTCGAACTCATTTAATATACTCCTACATAAAAACATCGGAGATAATCTAGAAAATGAACCAATAGTTCATTATTTTTTAATGAAAATGGTTTCACAGTATAAAATTTAATATTAATCTGTGTTACAGTCCTAATGTAATTTCAATCTCTAATGTACTAAATAAATGTTTTCCCGTTTGGGGACTTAAGAAAATACATTAAGAAAATATACCCAGAATGAATAGAATGGAGATAGTGGTGTATCCATTTGATTTAAGTAAACATAATACATCACTAAGAGGTAAAATAGAATGTCACGTTCCTTTGTTGAATGTCACAACATCTTCGCACTGATTGATCTTTCTCTAACGTCATCCTACAGTGTACCACTTACACTGTTATTCATCCATCATGTTTTTATTGAATTAATTGTTGGCTAAATATCTTATTTCTTTAAATAAAAAAAAATAGCTTTTTATTTTTATGGAGTATGATGTACTGTGACTAATGAGGTTTATTATGCCTCCTTACCAGAGCCGAGATGAGACTTTTCAAACTACAGCATCCCTTCCAGATGGATTTCACTAAGAAATAAAATCTGAAAAGTTTCTAGGGACAATATATTTTCCTCCATCACCTGGTGATTGGTGCCCAGGCTTTCTAAACATTCTTTGAATGAAAGCAGCACAGTCTATCAGGATTTGTTTTGGAGTTTACTCCAAATCCCCACAGAATTTTGCATGTGCTATCACTTTCTAGACAAGCCTAGCCTCTTGAGTTGTCCTCGAAATCTACAATATTCCTTCAGGAAATCCGTCAGCGTCTCATCTAGAAACTCAGGGCCTCCAAAGGAGGTTCAGCACTTAGACCTCAGCTGAGCCCATTGTGCACCCCGTAAAGACGCCTCACATCAGCCCTGTATCATTAAAAAACGCCAAAGCTGAGGCGAATGAAATGTCTGATCACGTCTTCGGCTTCAGAATGTGGGCGCCAAATTTTAGAAATCGTGTGCGAGGGTAGTGCACGCACCTTCAAGAAGGTGAAACGGTGTCTCATTCTTTTGTCCGCATTTTCTGCAAAGTGGGTGCAGAGAGACCCATATTATGCAGATGTTCCCTTAAAAGACAATGTCCTGTAACTAGGGTAGTAATTCTCCTTAGCTCCACTTTTGTTCTGATGAGGAGATAGTTTGTGCGAGTCTTTGAGGGGCCTTCCAGGAAAATAGGTGCCTCAGCAATCCGTCAGCATACGAAGCCTTTTTTTGTTCAGACTTTATTGCCAGACAAAGTCTTGGGATAGTTTTCCAGAACAATGCTCTATTTATTTCCTACTCATTATTGAGCTCTACTTGAAGAGACTGGTTGTTTATCCCAAAGAAAGTTTCTAGCTTATAAAGGATCCTTACTATGAGGTAGCCATTTCGTTACACAATAGTCCAACATACCCTGGCATCCAGAATAGAATGATTTTGTTATTTTTGTCCAAGTCATGGGGTTATCCAACATATTCTCTCGTGTGATTTTCTAACTGATGACATGAATATATAGCTCTATTGGCGGCCTGCTTAAGTATTATTATTATTTGTCTGTGGGGAGGGAAACCCTACGCGATCCAAAGCCTCACTGGGCCCAAGAAAAACAACAACAAGCCGGGTCTATAACAAAAATCCAGACCCGAGTCTAATCCATCTAAGATTCATCGCAGTCCGAATAAATCGGACAATAACCTTAAGCGGAAACAGCCTAAGCTCTTCCACAGACATCCTATTCCGACCAAAGGTCCTGAACCTAATTTCCTCACAACCCAAGCAATCAGTCATAAGATGGATGGGTGTTTCCTCCTCTGTCTCACAGACTCTACAAAATGGATCCGGCATGAGCCCCATTATGTAGCGATGTCTCCTTAAACCACAATGTCCAGTAAGAGATCCAACAGATGCCTGAGAGCGCTCCAAGCACAGCAACGTCTCACTAATGGCCTTGTCCGGACCCCCGATGAGCATTTTGGACTGCTGAAAACCAACTGAGCTCATCCATAAGGATCAATGCTGTGAAGATGTCCATGTCTTGAAGCCTGACAGCATGTGCCAAAAGACACACAGACTCGGGACCAATGAAAGGAAGAGAGGCGCCTAATTTGGCAAACCTATCCACCTCCTCATTCCCAAAAATTCCCATGTGACTTGGCACCCAGACTGGAAGCACATCCTTCAGAGAAAAAAGCTCTTCCAGTCTTGTAGAACATTCTAACACCAACCTGGAAGTAAAGACACATGAACTCAGCGCCTTCAGCGCAGCCTGGCTGTCCGAGCACACCTTTTAAGCTAGTGTTACGTACCCTCTCATCCAAAACACAACAAAGAATAGCATAAACCTCAGTCTGGAAGACCGTGGTCCATTCACCAAGAGATTGTCAAATGATCTCCGGTCTCAAAATAGACCGCAGCTCCACACCTACCATTCATTCTGGTACCGTCCGTGTAACACCGGAAGTAATTATCAGGTATCATGCCAGACGGACCCAATCTTGACCAATCTTCCCTAGAGGCTAACCTGACACTGTAAGAATGCTCGAAAACAAAAGTTTTCAACATTCTATCAGAAGGAAAACCTGTAACAGGAAAAGCATCTCGAGATGGATGGTAGAGTGACCATATCGCTTAAAACCTGCCAAAAACCTGCCTGTTTAATTCTATAACAGGCTTTCATTGCCATAGTTTTCACCTCTACAAAGAGCGGTGAATTCCTAATAAAGTCTCCATTGCAGCTGTAGACGTGGTCCGCATCGCACCGGTCACCGCCAGACAAGCCAAGCGTTGAATATCCTCAAGCAGCAGCCTAGCGAATCTTATCTCAATGCGCCGCCACACACCACAGCCGCATACAACAACCTTGGTTTAATAACCATACCATAAATCCAAAACATCATCTTGGGAGTAATCCCCCCATTTTTACCTACGATTCTTCGACATTGGCCGGCCTGCCTAACAGATAGGATCACAATCCCTCTGTTATCAAAGCTAGACTGGACATATCTTCCATTTGCGTGGATTTCCGACTGGAAGATGCTGGCGAATTTGCCCATACACTCCAGGCCAAGTCTTCTTTCGTTTATATTAATTTAGACGAACATACGTGATTACGGTCATACATATTGTTACATTTTTACTCGCATTGCCAAAAGAGTTTGAAGTGCCAAATTTTTGAAACTGAATTATCATCGTAATTACGTCTTTTGATGTATACATATTAAAAAATTGATTTTAATTTCTCTGAATGAGCAGTTCTCTAATCGTCTATCATTTCTTTATAAGAACTTCTATTTTTTTTTAAAATATTTTATCGAAATGACAAATTTATTATCTATTTACCTCTTTTATAATAAGATTATTAATGGGAAATGATAATTGTGTCGTTGATGCCTTAAGAAGTTGCTAATTGGTTTTCCATTTGTTTCTACCGAATATAAATTAATGAATTAACTTACAAGAAATATTTTAAAAATTTATATTTTTAATAACCCTATCTTGAATTATTATTATTTTTTTTTATTAATATTATACGTAATCATTCGCGGTTTCTTGTCAATGGATTATCTTTTTTATATTCTTTTTTGAAAGAAGATGACTTTGCGCTTATTCATTATGACTCACATCTGTTATTAATTCTTTCACAATTTTTTTAATTACGATTGTTAGTTGATGAATATAAAATTCCTATAGGATTGTAAAGTGGTTTGCTTACAAATCTTATTGCAGCCATTCTCAAGACTACTCATCCTAGTTTTAGACTTTTTTTCCTCGACTATTATTTCAATATTTATAATGATATTTTTCAAATTTCTCTACTGAAAATGATAAGCTGCTGAAGCCATTGTTGAGGAACATTGCCCTTATAGTAAAAGAGGTCTCTCGTCAGGGAAGTGTCTTTATAGACTGTTTTAGAGAAGTAATTGATATTAAACCAGTACAAATAATCATTACAAATTGGGGAACATGAGTATGTTGAAACATTTATATAAAGGATGTGTAGGGTGGAGAAAATTTGTGTGGTTAATGAATTAAGAAGAAGACTTGGTTAACACTGGTTAACCAATATATTAATAAGTAGAGACAGGCTGCCTGGACTTTACAATAAAGAAATGTTTAAGGTAGAGTGGTCAGAGTAATGACACCTAGCGATTGGATGTATTAAACTGAATTCTCAACGTCGTTTTATACAGTTTCTCCCACTCCAGTCCGAGAGAGTGATTTTGGGTTTTGTTTCTCCTTTACTTTCTTTGCTGTTACATTTATATAAACAGACGAAGATCGCTTAAAAAATTATTAAAAACAAAATTCACGAATTCAACAGGAATTTGATCCGGGGATCTAATGTTATTTATCGGTTATAAATGTTATTTGTCTCTGTTAGTGAAATGTAATTTTTTTACTTTCATAAACTTATTCCTTAGACTGTTCAGAGCATAACCGGCTAGCTGAATGAGATTTCAATCAGGGTAGGCTGAAAGAAAGGCTGAAAGAAATCCACTACGATTCTTGGAGACAGACAAACTAAGATTCCAAAGTTTTGGCTGTCTTTTTAAATCCATAGAAATATGAACTTGAATACTTTTTCATCATAAACCGTCCATTATGAATTCTCCTTCTTAAAATACACTTTATTATAGAAACTCCTTAGAGACAAAACGATAATAAAAAATAAAAAAAAACAAGGGAAATAGAGATTCACTTGAAATAAAACGTTTAACGGTAATTAACAAAAGTGGTTATGATTCAAATAAAGTTCAAGCAGAAATATTTAACAGAGCAACAAACACTGTTTCAGTTTCCTTAGAAACAATTTAATCTTTTAATTACTTGAGTGTAGGAGGTTCCAAAAGGTAAATGAAGTCCCTCGTAAAAAAAAAAAAAGGACAAAAACGTAGCCTAATTTATTTTAATTACCCTTTATACACTAGAAAGATGTATAATTAAAAAGGGACAGCTACCTTTATGTTTTCAGTTTTTATAACATAATTTATTAAAAAAAGAATTAAAATTTTTATAAAAATAATTAATTTTTTTATTATTATGATTTTCCTATCAAAATGTATGAATGAGATAATGAAAATGTTCAATCTTTATAAGTAATATTTGGCTACTATAAAAATATTTAATGTGATTATTGTTAATATCTTTTTACTGAAACTATATTACTGGACTATATTAAAGTTGTTTCGGTTCAAGTGGGTTGGTTTATGAATATTCAATTATACTATTAAAAAAAAACCTAAGGCGCAACAGCCCATTAAGGGCCTAGGCTTGCCAGACGGCGATTTGAATAGGGAGGGGGACATGTGGTAAGTACGCCGCAGTTCCCACGCCGTTTAGTTCCAGCCTTCGCTACCTAGGGCGCTACTAACTGTAGCTTCCCACTTTTTATCACGATGCTGGGTTAACCACAGACTTTGCCCTCACGGGAATCGAATCCTGAATTCTCGCACGAAAGGCGAGTGCGCTAGCCACTAGACCAACGCGTGAAGACTAATTATACCATAGTCTCCTACAAAACTTATTGGAATTGAAAAATTAGTAATAATAATAATAATATAAATAATAACACTATTAAACTTGACACCCAAAACGTAATAGGAAATACAACTAACACATGGTCAGCATGGTTGAATATTCCGTCTGTTGTCGAGTAGTTGGTTACTCTGTATGGTGGAAAAATAAACAAAATATGTTTAGTGCATTATTATTTAATTAAATATTATATGATTCTTTGGTTAATAATAATTATTTAATTTATGATAAGCATAATTTTTTGGGAATAATTGAAAGAGATCAAGTCCAATTAGAACCATTGGAGGACATCACCCATTTTTTCCAACTTCTTGTTATAAACTGTTGTAACATGTAAGGGTGTAATCGTTATTGTAATAACGGACCCCGATAAAATTAATTATATCTTCAATTTCTTTTAAATTACATTAGGTACCCAACTATTTTTTTTTATATTCCCAAATTTGTAAAAAATTAGTATGATACTTTATATTGTTACACCCCAAAGTCCTTTGGGGCGGACAACAGTTGCCTTGGGCAGCTCAGGGAGATGGGGGGGTAAACAAACTAGAATGGAAAATAGAAAAAAAAGAAGGAAAATACCAGGTAGAGAAAGATAATTTTGAATAACAAAGGCACTGTCACCCAGTGCCATTGTTATTCGGTGTCTTTCTCACCGAAAGACAAAACTAAAAACAACAGTGCTTCAGTGACTCTAAATTAAAAGGAAAATAGCAAAATTATAAAAAATAGGGCGAAATATGTAGAAATAATAATTTAAATGAAAAATTAAGTGATTGGTTTGCGTCGAACTTGTAAAGTTAACGGCCGTAGGCCGATATTCTAACCATTACACTACCTATGTGTTGCGGTTATAAAATCTCTCTAGCAACCACACCAGCTGTGCCTCTCTTCCACGTAAAGCACTGGTAGTAACTTACTCATCTAGGTTATAATGGTTCCTTTACACTCGAACAATTGATAGGGAAATGATATCCACTTTAAAAAAAAAAATTAATAGAATACAATATTTATTTACAACCAAAAAACACATACAAAAAAAAATCCAGTCTGGGAAATACAAAAACAAAAAAAAAAATAATAACAAAACGAAAAAGTGTAATGCCAACGCTCCACTCCTCTCAAAATTAAATAAGATAATCTTAATTTTATAGTACACAAAAAAGTGGGTAAGGATTAAAATAAAGGGTTGCCCGATAACTAAAAAATAAAAAACAAAAAAAAAAAAAAAAAAAAGTTAAGTTAGTTCACTAATTTGAGTTGTAATGATTTACTCCTTTCCAACACCAGGCCTGGGTTTCACTTTAATAATTTTTTTTTTTTTTGAGGTTCACACATCACAAATAACCCACCTTTCGGGATTTCAGAGTCCTGGCCGCTCCTCAGCTTAATCCGCTTGACCTCAAAACTCAATGTTCTTCTGAGGTTGCCAAATTTTCGTCTTTTTGTGACAGACTCTGAACACCTCTAACTTTGTCGTCTCTCTAATGACCTTGACTTCTTTTTTGCCAGCTGATGTCCCCCTTTCCATCATTCCATTCCCTCCTCCACTCTTCACACCATTAATGCTCCATCCGTCTGCTGCTGCTACCTGGTGTCTTGACTTACAACTAACTAAGCTAGAAGTATTTAACTACAATAAATCTACTCTAATTTCTACTTCCTACTTCTCTACGCTTATTCTAACTTAAACCTAAACTTACCCTGACTTACTAGCTACATCACTAATCTATTACCTACTAACTAAGTCTTACAAATATCCTAAACAAGAGAGACAGAACAGGGGTAGCTGCCGGAGAAAGCACTCATACTTTAAACGCGTTTTTTTTTTGCGTAGCAGTATCGTTCTTTCCCTTCTTCCTTTTCTGAGACTCTGTGCTTTTCAGCGTCGAGCCAGATACCTGTAATGACATGGCAAAGTCATTGACATCGGCAAAGCCACAAACACCAAAGAAAGAATAATTTACAACTAGTGGCAACACCCAACTGCTATCTTCACAAAGGATGGCAGTAATAAAAGTATAACCAGCAACCGGCCGCCGGCTTCAAGACAGCCGCGGCCAAACAAACGATTAACAAAGCCTTTTGTCAATACTGTACATCAAAAAAGCAAGCACCGAAAAGGTTGATCACTGACCTAAATAAGGTCAGCAAACTACGAAGGTCACACATGGTCGCACATTAGGACAGATGTCTTGGTGTGAGTGTGGCCAACACCAATATATAAACTCTATCATATACAACGAGCAATGATTATGTCATCTACGGCCAAACGAGCACGTCTATATACCCGAGCGGCAATTTACAGTTATATTCAAACTTATCATTCTTTAGTAGTGCATCTTAGTTCAGTTATTTCAGTCATTCTAATTTATTAATAATTTATCTTCTATTTATTACTAAGTATTTTGCTAGTTATTAGTTACAATTTCTAACGTTCTTATTATTGTTAAAATACAGTTTATTTTTATAAAATCCGTTTAATTATTCGAGCACTAACTTCCAAAAACTCTCAACTAACTTCCGCCCTCTTCAAGATATCTACTACATCAGGAATCACACATCAAACGATTCCATTACAATACCTCTAACCATCCATTCCACTGATCTCTATCCTATACCATTCTTTTCATGGACGCCGTTAATTGTCTTCTTCTTTTTTTAAATCTAGGCGTACAATATATTCAAGATACCCCATCTTGGCCATCCTCTAGGCCTATTAACTTCAGTTCTGACCTCCATCAGAATCTCATCCTATTATCTTTTTCTCTTCTGCAAACTCTCTGTATACTTTTCTCTTCTATAAACTTTAATATTACTTTTAAAAGTTTTATATATTCATGTAAACATTCATCACATTTGCTTATTGTATACAATTTTAAATTGTACATTTGCAAAGAAATTATTGAAAGAAAAAACAATATTTAGTGTACAATGTGAAAATTTAGCATTTAAGTTAGAAAATGTCGTAATAATTTGATACAAAAAGCAAAAAAAAAAAAAAGAAAATAGGAAGTAAGCTTGGCTTAAACAAACTATGTTGACATCGGAGGATGATAATATGTTACAAGAAGTAGTAGGTACACTACAAGAAATCCAGTGAAAATCTCTAGTTGTCTGTCCTTTTGTCAGTTTCATGATTAAAGAGAATTTTTTTTTTTTTTTTTTTACAGATTGTAATATTAAGCTTTGTATTTAAATGAAACTGCCCAAACAATTTTTTTTCTTATTTAAATAATTTTGCATACTATTGTTTACAAAACAAATTATTTCTTCATTTTTTTGAAAGTTTATTTCTGGTTTATTTCTTTTTTTTTTATTCATTACTTTCTTTTCTTGGAAAGTATAGCAATTTCACGGCACCGGAAGTTACGTGTTTAAGGTTTGAAATAGTGATTTTTGTAGAAACTGGTTTCTGTGTGTTTGTGTTTATTTAGGGAAGGGGACAAGTAAAAAAAATGGCAATCGTAGAAAGTTCATACTAAATATTTTGTTTAGTAGCTAACAGAGAACACGACAGTAAGATAAAATTGTTCAACCTTAATTACACTCAACCGGAAGTAACAAGTTTACTGAATTTTTTTTTTTCGGTTGTTTGGTGGGGGCATTTTCATAGAAAACGGCTCCAACGATTTTCTTTAAACATTATATACGTACTACATACATGTATATCTGTGATTTTTATTTGGACAATTTATCTACAAAATTCATTTTAGAGGAATTCTAGGGGAATGGTGGATGATGTTACGCTTTCTTTCGTTTAAAATATCATTTCCTTATATTTGAAGATTTTTTTTCATCTGTAAAATGTTAATAAGAATTAAATGGATTGCAAAACTTCTTACTCCTAGTAAGAAGTGTCAATTTTTGTCATTTTTTTTTAAAGCGGAAGTATCAAATCGTGTCAATTTTTTTCAAATCGAGTTTTTCACTGGAAATACACGTGTTGAAGTCCTCTGATTATGTAACCGATGATATTGATTTTCAACGATAATCGTCTGTACTTTCAGGAAATATTTTAATTATTATGGATAAAAAAAAAAAACTATGGCGCTACAGTCCATAAAGGACCAAGGCTTGCTAGACGACGATACATTGGGAGTCTTGTGGTAAGCACGCCGCAGTTCCCTGCCTTTTAGTTCTGACCTTCGCTACCTAGGGCGCTACTAACTGTTGCTTCCCATTTTTTCTCACGATGGGCTGGGTCAACACCGACATTGCTCTCACGGGAATCGAACCCTGAATTCTCGCATGAAAGGCGAGTGCACTGGCCACTAGACCAACTTGTGAGGACTATTATGGATAATTAAATGTAATTGGTGTGATGTTGTGTGTGGATGTGTTGTTCTAGTTTGTAGTGGCTTGTGTGGCTTGAGAGGTTTTGTAAAAGGGCTTGTAAGTATATATGTTTAAGAGAGTGAAGTATCAGAAATAAGAAAGTAGTCACCACTGCTAACAATAAATATATTCTATTAAAATAATAACTAC
This sequence comes from Triatoma infestans, assembly GCA_011037195.1. Classification (NCBI taxonomy): domain Eukaryota; kingdom Metazoa; phylum Arthropoda; class Insecta; order Hemiptera; family Reduviidae; genus Triatoma; species Triatoma infestans. The sequence continues at coordinate 72,664 of JAAEAF010000285.1, read as the reverse complement.
AAGTTATTTGCAAAGAAATTATTAACTTATTAAATGCACTGATGCTAAGAGAGCGAAAAACAAGTGTTCTGCTTCGGTATCTACAACCAACTGTATCTTAATAACTATCACTGGTACTGAGTTTAAGAGAGCGATTCCTGAAGCAAGTGTTCTGGCTTTGAAAGCAGAATGCAGACTGTTCCAAGAATGCCCTGCTCTAGCGGGGGATTTTCTCTTACAAAAGAGTTGGCCTAACGAATTCTTGTGCCTTTGTTTTTTTTAATTGCAATGACCTTATATTATAGTACCTGACTCTAAATACACTCTTTTTGAAAGTAAATTCACTATTTATTTTCCAAAACTGCTTCACTAATAAATATTGTCAAAAATTCACTGAACTATTTTTCACAACTATTATTTTTGCATTTCTTTCTTCCATTACAATAAGTTAATTTTTTTTAAATTGTTTAAAATGTTTAATTACTATTATATTGTTTTGTGGCCATATATATTGCCGCTAGCCGTTTTTAGATACAATGTAAATAAATAAATAAAGTCTTTCAGAACCTTTAAAGCATCTTACGATGAATAATAGAATAACCAATTCGCTTTATTCTATAACAGACTTTCATCGCCAGGATTTCGGAAATAGTGCTGACCCCTTAGGGCTTCGACTCCCCTCCAAATTTAGTTCTCTTTTATTATTTTAGCTCGGACGCTTTACAACCATCGATTCAAGGTTAATGTATGCAGTTGTTGCGGTTTTTTTAGTATGGTTGGTGTGGAGTTTTAGTGAATTTTGGTCAAGAGACAAACTCAATTGGCTCAGTATTACAGAATAATAAAAGTAAAGTTTTACATCTCAGCCTGTAAAAGACATATATTATTCTGAAATGTATGCCGCTAGTTTTTTTTTTCATTTAACCTTATTTTTGTTTCAATATTGTGAAACCTTGGTCACAAAAAGTACTCCTGCATTAAATATAAGATTGTTTTATATAGCTTTATACATAGATAGCTTGATTTGTTCGAGTTTATATCACCAAATACAATTTTTTTTGTCATGTTTATATAATTTAAATATTTCTTCTTTTTTTTTCTTTTTCTTTTTTTTTACAGGTTCCCGTGTAGATAAACATTGGTTTGTAGTACGTGATACATCTGTAAAAACAGAAAGATTACTAACATTGGTACCTAAAGGGCCAGCATGCCCTATAAAATGTGATGCGACAACTAGAAATATTATACTTGACCTATTCTTGAATTTACAACATCCATATATATATCCAGTACTTGATCTGGAATTCAGAGAATCACCTACAGCCCAGGAAACCTTTATAGTACTTGTAATACCTTATAATTCTAAAGGAAGTCTCAAGGATCTTATTTATAAGGTATTTCTTTTATTATTATTATTATTATTAAATGTTATTTTTTTTTTAATTTTGTTGGCACAATTTTTATTTATACATGTTTATAACAGGTTCAAAGTTTTATTGACTGCTGTTATTGAAATTTCGCTGTTATAATTTTTAAAATATTTTTTAAATTCATTTGAAAACGATTGAGCGATTAACTAGTGGTGGTGGGGGTATATCCCCTTCACAATACCTATCAGCTCTGCAAGAAAATAACGTTTCTGTAAATAATAACACTGGTGAACTTACTAACACTGATCTTAAACGAAGTGATACTGATAGGAGTACTGGTATCAATAATACTAACATGATTAATGAGTATAACGATTTTGTTGAAGTCCTGGGTAATCCCAGAAAACGTAGAGCGGTAACAAGTCCGCGAACGGTTAAAAATGAATTAAGTGTGACGAATAAATATCAGATATTGTCTAATCTAGAGGACGACTTTGACCTTGATATAGCTCCTACAAATTCGCAGGCAGCTATGAATGATAAGAATGTAGTTATACAAAAAAATAAATTTAGTATGCCTCCACTTGTGATGTACTCTCAATTTAAGAATCATACAAAAGCAATGAAGATAATTAGATCAAAACTAACAGGCGAGATAGAATTTAAGTTGAAAAGTGATCGTGTATTAGTATATACACAAAATAAAGCCGACTATGATTTCTTTCAGGAATATATTACGAAGGCAGCTATAGAATATCATACCTATACTCCCAAAAATGAAATTGGACGTAAGCTAATAGTATATTTGCCATCCGCTATAACTTCGGAAGAAATTAAGGAAGACTTAAATGTTCAAGGGCATGAAGTTCACAAAGTTGAACAATTTTTTAAGAAAGAAAATGAACACAACATTCCTCTACCTGTATATGCTGTAACTTTCAATAAGGACTCTTCTCTAAAGGAGATATATCAAATAAGAACAATTGCTTATTGTAGAGTCCAGTGGCAGAAATATAGGTCTAGGAATATAGTTGTAAGATGTTTTCGATGTCAGAGTTATGGCCACATTGCTGTCAACTGTCATAAAGCCCCCAAGTGTGAATTATGTGCGAAGAATCATACAACAGATCAATGCAACTCAAAAGAGGATGAAGAAAATAGGAAATGAAAACGAGTTTATTTATCAAATATAATAATAGACTATATGCAACAATCAATCATACTTAATCTATTGAATCATTATATCAGATTTAAATATAGAAATAATATTCTATATTTTACTCATTGAGTTTTTCTAAGCCTATTGAAGTAGTGACTTTTTATTTTATTTGAAGTGTTTGGCTAGGCCCAAATTGACAGGCATTGAAACGACAGAGCATAGCGCACTTTTTTTGTAACCAAAAGGAATTAATAGGACGGCATAAATTGGTAACACGAAGCTACACAGCATTGCTGTGACGCAGTGGTCTAGACACAGTTTCCTGTGTCCCACGTGCGCGACAATGTTTTTATATCTACTTTATAATTGCTTCATTTCAACAATTGCACATCATCCTAATATGCCCACATACTTGATGTACCCACTTCAAATGTACACTAATTGAAAGACGAGGCAAGATCTTCGGTCTAGAAAGAATTCTATTATTCGGATCCATATGTCAAACGTAAAAGTTTTAAGAATTCGCCCTTCTAGAAACTAGTTTACTTTTCTGGAATTTTTACTTTTATAAAACATTTGTCTTCGATTTGAGAACGCCGCCAATAGTTTCATACATACTATCAAAAATCCACGTTTCGTACTGAAATGTATTTGGTATGATGATGTATTGTTGTATGTTTGCAGTACGAGCCGATTTGTAAAGAGCTTGAAGTGTATATATACTTTAAAGAGAGAGAAGTAATACAAATAAGCAAGAGATCACCACTGATTTTTAAAATAAATATATTATTCTCTAAATAAATTTAAATACTTTATAATAACAATAATTCTGTAACGTTTTTCCCTCTAAACTAGCTACTGCAACTAGTTTTAAGTGGGTTCGTATAGATAAAATACTCTAAACTTCAATAAAGAAAACACCTATTTATTGTTATACACAATAAATTACAAAATACAACACTTAATAATAATCACTTCACAGTTTAAACCACAAAAGTTCACTTTATCCACTTTTTATACACTTTTCACAAACCAGTAACTTTGTTTGTAACTGGAAAACTCTCTTAAATCTCGGCGGCCCCACTATTTATACCAGTGGGGAATCTTCTAGAATTACCTCGATTCCTCTAGAGAGAACTAGAGCGCCGCCAGAGTTCCCAGCGGCCACTAGGAGAACCTTAGGTACCTGCCTTCTCTCCTAGATGGCACCACTATCTGCGTTACAATACTTTATAATAATATGCTTCTCTATAAATATACAGAACCAGCTAGATTGATTTAAACTCTAATATTTTAACTTATAACTGGCACTGATGTTGACTTCTTGAATAATACTGGTAGAATGTCCAATTTAGACTGGTGTGGTTGAGTGCAGAATTTAGACTCTTCGTGAAAGAATGCTTTCTCTTGGCAGCAGTTCAAATCCTCCCCTTTTGTATGATTGCAAGTAGGGGCAAAAGACAAAGCTGACTAAGTTCTCTGACCACTCTTCTAACGGTGGTCTTGTACCTGCATTTTTATCCTTATGACAGCCAACGTTCAAATATCCTTCAAGTAATGATTTTCTTCAAATAAAATATATATTTTCATTGACTTCTTCCACTACAGTACATTTTGCAATAGGCTTCTTGAGGATGGTTTTTAGCTTGAATAATTAGATCATCACTATAAAGAGTCAAGATATGAATGTGGTAAAACAAAGCAATAGAGGACAGAGCCTATCTACTTCTCCATTTGCACATGTGAGTGTATGGAGCTTAATTTCCCCCACCCACTTCCTTCCCACTCCCATGTTGCAGCCTTGTTTTGTTTTGGAAAACCGTTATTTTTCCTTTCTTTTCCTTTTCCTCTCTTTTCTCTGAGTAATGAGAGCCTTCTTTTGTTCAGACTGAGTCTGGGTCCATTGTCTCTATTTTGCATTTTCGTCTTTCTTAATTTATTGCTTCCCTTAGGATATGTTCTTAATAATTGTTTATTAAAAATACCCTGAAGAAGCCTATTGCAACACAGGCGAAACATAGACTTATACAAACCACTATGGTAGACTTAACCTGAAGACTGTTAGTGTTTTGCATGGCCATGAAAGTCTGAAAGATGGAAGTACCCGAGGGTGTAGATAAATAATTCATCTTCCTTTGGAAGACATTACTCCTTTATATTTCCAGATGTCACTCTTGCTGTTTGCTGATTTAATACCATAGCAGTTGAACAATATTCTACCTACTACAACAATTGCTGATGATCCATCCAGTTAAGGAAACTCCTCTCCGAAAATGTTTAGAAATTAACTCAACACTCGCGAGGCAATTTCCGATGAAAACTTAATTTCGAAAACTTGACTACCAACAATATTTCCTCTTACAGTAGTAAGAGAAATTTAAGAAAAAAAAAAATTCTTTGTTCTGTAAATTTAATGTTAACATACAAAATTTCTTTGAGGATGTAAAGTCACGTTTATAAAAAGTATATGTATATAATATTTCAGATGTCAGTGAATTTTATATTTGACTGCTGTATGAATTCGTTGAAAATGTGATCGATTGGTTTAGTTTCAAATGAATGGTTACCAATAACTTTTATGTAGGGCATACAGGCCTGTCAGAAGCATTAATTTGACGTCCAGTGCTCTAATAAATCTCATTTACTGTGTTCAATGGTTCAATGTTTTTTGTTTTTTTTACTTCTTTATGGAGAGTTGCTGGAAATTTGAAAGGTTTATTTTTTTTTAATCGGTTGTAATAATTTGAGTTAAATAATAAATATTTAGTAAGTGGACTTATATAAAACATTTTTCATTACGTAATCTTTTTTATTTGAAAAAGTTATAGCAATATTTAAAATGTTAAAGTTGTACGGGATAAGTTATTGGAAAATTTAAAAATGTATCTACAACTTCATTCTCCATTAATGACTAGATATCATCTCGGAGTGATAACTTAAATACTTAAGAGTTTTTATCACTCTTATTATATTTTTAAAGTTATAAGGCACACTTGAGAGGGATATATCTCATAATATAGCCCAAAGAAAAAAGTTAATTAGCATTCTATAACTTCCTGCAGTGGAATCTTGCGTCCTTATGAGCTTGGTTACCAAGCTCATAATATATCTCATATTATATATCCCATAAGTATGCATATAGGGGACAAAAAGAAGAATATTTGACGTTTTCTTTGTGGGCGCTACTCTCTACTGGGCCAAAGTTTGGACCATTAGGAAAATAGAGGGAAGAAGATTGTTTGGTTATAGAGATGGACTTCTGGAGAAGATGGCTGTAGCATTTCCAAGAGTCAGTATGTATATCCAACTCTGTGATCAGAGAGCGGGTTAATGTATATCATAATATACTGGTAAAAATTGATCAGGAGAGATTGATGTGGTGCGGACATGAGATGGTCGACATTAGGTAGTCAAAAAGGATTTTTTTTTTTTATAATCCAGACGAGAGGAAAAAGAGAAGCCGATCAAGAAAAAGATGATCAGAAGAAGTGTGGGAGGGAATGGCGTACAGAGGCTTACATACTGCATGGCGACTGGGAAGGCAGAGATTTTTGGCGAGAAAATGCCTTGGATTTGCGGTATATTGTTAAGCTGAAAAAAAAAAAGAAGAAATACATCAAAAAATAGAATAGGAAATTTATCAAAGAACTCTAATATTATTATCGATATGATATTCAAATCGTCAGGCCTTAAAATTATAATGAGGTCTTTGTACGGTAATGGACAGAGGAGTTTTTAAAGTAAAAGAATTCTTTGTTGCTCTACGTTTCGGGTTCCATTGGTGCTCTTCTTTTCTTGGTATAAATCTATGCACTTTTTTTGTAAGTACAATACTGTACAAATGTCGTACAACACTTTGTACCATTGCCGTACAAACACTTCATTATTGTCGATGTGTTTTAATTATATGTTTTAGCTGTATTATTGTCAAATCAACTCAAAACTGGATGTTGCTTTTCTTTTCTACGCAGACAGTATTGTCACACTCGATAATTGTCATTGTGATGTAAGGGAAAAGTTAATACTGTTAGAATTGTAATGCACTGAAAATTACTTTAAAAAGTTAACTTGGACACAACCAGTATTGTTAAATTTTATAAAAGCAGTCCAAAAAAAAAAAAAATCTGGTGTGATTGCCTCACACAACTTTCTCTTACTCACAGTTTTCCAAAATTGTGATTGACAAATTTTACAGTTAGTATAACAAATTTAATGAAATCCATCAGTGAATTTATGGAGAAAATTGCAAACACTGAAAAATACTTCCTAATAAAAACACACTTCCGGTCATCTGATTTTTTTCAAAATCCAAATTTCAACAACATGTTTAATTCTAATTAATATTATCTAGATGATAGAGTTGTGTCCAACACAGATAGAGGAAATGAAACAGCACTTTATAGAAAACCATAACACCACCTTTCCGCCGAAAACACCCTTAAATGAATTTTCACAGAGAAATGTTTCAAATAAAGTTGTAGCTCTTTGTTTGCATAGTTGATGTATCAAGTTTCAAGAAAATCGTTGCAACCATTTTTGAGAAAATTGCAAAAAAGTAAAAAAAAATTAACTTATAAAGTGGTTAACACTTCCGGTTGAGGAATTTTGACAGATGACCAACTGTCGGATGGTGATACCTAAACGGAATATCAAGTTTAAACTTTCTACGGTTTTTCGTGTATGAGTATGCTGTTCATATACATAAACACATTCACATACACGCACGCACGTTACACCCAGACTATTTTCTAAAAATTACTTTTTTGGACTCAGTGGACCTCAAAATGGATATTTCCGGTGAACACTCGATATCGAAAATTTGACACGATTACAATATTTAAAAAAAAATGAAATTTCAATTTTAAACTGTCTTCTTCTAGATGTTAAAAGCGAAATTTCTAGAAATTAAAATTTGGGAATACAATTTTCTTCTCTGGTACTTTGTAGAAGTTATCAAGCAGTTAGCTCTATTTTAAGTACTTGCTTGAGTACCAAGCTCATTAGGACGCAAGAGAGAAGTTATACTAAGCAGGTACTGTACCATCTCTCTTATATGGAACGGAAATTTGGGTGATCAATCATATGGTGGCGTTACAAAAATGTCATTCGAACTATTTACAAAAAGCCTCCAACGTTTGCAGAAAAGCACCTCTGTCCCTACTATATCCACCCCTATTATATTGTGCAATTAATGACAGGATCACTTGCTGTATGTTTTGAAGTATGCCCTACAAAGTTATCTCAAATTGCTTAAATTGTGTAGATAGATTGTGTGATAGATACTTACCCTAGAGTATGGTCTTAATAAAACATTCCGTTAGCTCGTCAGTTGCAAGAAACCAATCTCCTGGAAATTTCAGATCCTTTAATTTTAAGATTATTCCTCTTCTATTAGAAAAAAAAAATCTGGTGTTAAAAACACTCACACAACTTTCTCTTACTCCAGTTCTTAAAAATAAATAATTGACAAATATTATAGTTATTGTACCAAATTTAATGAAATTCATAGAAAACTGAAAAACCCTCTTCAGTAAAAGCGCACTTCCGGTTTACTAATATTCTTGAAACGCGGCAATTTTGGCCATCTATTTATTTCTTATTAATTTTGTTTAGATGATAGAATTCTATAATCAACTATGATAGCACTTTAGAGAAAAAACATAACCCCATCCCTCCTCTAAAAGTGCCCTTAAAGAATTTTCCCAAAGAAATGTTTCAAATATAAGTTGTAGATCTTGTATGTTTAGTTTATATACTATGTTTCAAGAAAATCATCAGAGCCATTTTAGAGAAAATCGCGAAAAAGTGGGAAAAAAATTTAGTAAAGTAGTAAAGTAAACGCACTTCCGGTCATCCGATTTCTTTCAAACTCGGAATTTCAACAACATATTTAATTCTAATTAATATTATTTAGATGACAAAATTGTCCAAGAAACTGAAATAGCACTTTAGATGAAAACATAACCACACCCCTCCCCTAAAAGTGGCCTTAAATAAATTTTCCCAGAAAAATGTTTCGAATAAAAGTTGTAGCTCTTTGTATGTGTAGTTGATATACTAAGTTTTTAAGAAAATCGTCGGAGCCATTTTTGAGAAAATCGCAGAAAAAGTAAAAAAAAATCAACTAGTAAAGTGGTATTTCCGGTTGAGGAATTTTGACAGATAATGTACTGTCAGATCCCATGGTGATACCTAAACGGACTATTAAGTTTCAACATTCTGTGGTTTTTCGTTTTAGCGCTATGCTGTTCACATACATACAAACACACACAGACCCTTTGCTAAAAACCACTTTTTTGAACTCATGGGACCTCAAAACGGATATTTCCGGTGAAAACTTGATATCGAAAATTTGACACGATTACAATACTACTTCTTACTAGGACTAAGAGAAAGTAATAAAAAAAATTTTACTTTTAAATCATGATTACGAAAGATTAATATAATTCTTTCTATTAGTGTGTATTATCCTCATTTATATGGTAATAGTTCAAATCCACAAGGATACCTTCTAATTTTTTTACCCATGCATATATACTCGTTATATATACTCCTCTGCATAGCTATCAATAAATAAGTATATTCCTTTTCTTTGACCTTGTAAAATATTACATACAAAATTCATTCAAATAATAACTGAGATTTATGTGGTGATATTTCAAAAGGAGATTTATTCCCTTATATTTATCTAAGGTCCTGCTTATTTTTAGAATTGGAAGAATGTATAGAGGCAGGGTCCCTTTCAGTTTGCATTATATTTTTAGCTATTATAACACATACAGTTTGCTTTTTGAATGAATGGTTTGGTAATGAGAGAAATTGATAAGCAAAGCAGTTTTATGTTAGCATTATAAATGCTAGAGGAAATTAGAGATATTAATAATGTTAATGATATCGTAAAATTAAAAAAAAAAAAAAAAACCTACGTATACATTTCTGTTAAATGTTAATATTTTGTTCCAGTCAATATTTTATTATCACCTTAATAATAATTGATTGAACATAATATCATTACATGAAAATCTTTCTTTAATTCGTTTAATCCATGTATTTATTGTTTGATTAGTTTATGATTATTCTATTTATTGTAAATTTATATTTACTTCGTTTTATTATTTTCTATTACTTCTAGTAAAAGGAAGTATTGTAATCGTGTCAAATTTTCGATATCGAGGTTTTCACCGTAAATATATGTTTTGAGGTCCCCTGAGTCCAAAAAAGTGGTTTTTAGAAAATGGTCTCGATGAGTGGTAGTACGTTATCTGTTCAAATTCCTCAGCCGGAAGGATTTACTTAATGTTTTTTTTTTACTTTTTGCGATTTTCTCAAAAATGGCTCCAATGGCTTTCTTGATACTTGATATCTATCAACTACACATCGAAAGAGCTACAACTTTTATTTGAAACATTTCTCCGGAAGAATTCATTTAAGGATATTTTTGGGGGAGAAGTGGAGTTACGGCTTCTTCTAAAGAGCTATTTCAATTTATTAGACAACTCTGTCAACTAAATAATGTTAATGAGAATTAAATATGTTGTTGAAATTCCAAGTATGAAAAAAATCAGATGACCGGAAGTGTGTTTACTTTACTAAATGATTTTTTTCACTTTTTCGCGATTTGTTCAAAAATGGCCTCCGACAATTTTCTTGAAACTTCCTAAACTACACATACAAAGATGTACAACTTTTATTTAAAACATTTCTCGGGGAAAAAATTCATTTAAGGGCACTTTTAGGGGAGAGATTGGTTTATGTTTTTTTTCTCTAAAGTGCTATCATAGTTGATTATAGAATTTTCTATCATACAAACAAAATTAATAAGAAATAAATAGATGGCCAAAATTGCCTAGTTTTAAGAAAATTAGTAGCACCGGAAGTGCGCCTTTACTGAACAGGGGTTTTTTAGTTTTCGATGAATTTCATTATATTTGGTACACAAACTATAAAATTTGTTAATTATAATTTTGAGAATTGGAGTAAGAGAAAGTTGTGTGAGTGTTTCACACCAGATTTTTTTTTTTTTAAATAATTTTTGGAATTATAAATGTACTAATTGTTAAACTTAATTGTATTTGGTCAAGAACGACTGCATTTCTGACTTAAAGAAATAAATAATAAATTCTAATACATTTTAACTAAATAATATAAATTTTAATTTTGGTACTTAGGAATTTATTTAAAACTTAATTACACGTATATGATTAATATAAAGACACATTTCTATAAATCTATTGCCCCAGTAAATCTTCTTTTTTGAATAATATGTATGAAACCAGGCTTAGATTTAATTATATATTTTTTAATTTTTTATCTTAAAATTAATCGAAAACATATATTCTGGATATGTCCTAGATTTGCGGCACACACCCATGGACAGACCCATCGATATTATCTTTTATATTTATTTCTAGTAAAGTCTCCCTTAATTCTTTTTTTGTATTAGTGATTTCAAAGATTAAAAATCATTAAATTTCCTGAGGAGAGTAGAATTGGGGGATAAGAACAAAGAACAAGTGCTGCATAAAATATGGACAAGTTGGTGAATCCACTACAGTTGCAAAGCCCTTTCGGCAAATCATATTCACTTTACGAGTGAATATAGAATGAAATAACAGAATAAGGTTATTTTTCCTTGTTTTTAATCATAGTTACTCATGCAGTCAGACAAGACGTACTGATTGATTGATACTTAATACCGACCAATCAATTATTACATATTATGTATTAATTTATTCGAGTGATGCATTGCAAATCGATTGCTATCAATTTGACGAGCTGCTATCACTTAAAATTACAAGATACTCACATAAAAAAATTGCACATTCTTAGAAATTATAGAAATTCCAGATTTTCAGATAAGTAAAATGTCCACATATGGAAGAAATGGAATTGCACCAATTTCATATGCATACGTATTCTTTTTGTTACATATCATACACCAGTGATCTACAACTTATGACACGCCTCAAACATTTCAGGTGCCACACCTAAAATATTCATCCTAAAGTTTGCAGATTGTTGTAGGGGATTATTGCATTGCGACCTGAAAGATCTATTGTGCCCCCCGGAGCCTTCTCACTCCACTGCCGGCCTCCAAGCAGTGTTCTCTAGCTGCAGACAACACTGTCCATCACCGGAAAGTGAATTATAGCTGCTTCTAGGAAGGGAAATTCTAAGGGCAGCATGCTGGATTCGTTCCCTGGACCTCCGCGTTGCTAGTCCAGCGCGCTACCACTGAGCTAATCCTTTCCTTCTCCCTTGGCTTACGCCAGTTAACTAGGGACGGAGCCCCTAGTTTGTGTACTGTGTTTGTCCTTGTCTGTAATGTGTGCCGTGTATGTAATTTAAGTGTATTGGGTACTGTTCTGCGAAGTGCATGGAGTACTGGCTATGGTAACCCGTGGGGTCGCTACTCCCCAAGTAACTGCATGCAACAGATACCACTTGCGGGCAATCCTAAACTTTTAAGTTTTTATTTTTTTAGTGAATTTTAATTTTAGTATTAATCATGAAATATTTCGCACAGTCTCTTTGTTTGTATGACTAAACTTTAGAAAGAAAAGATTCTTCTAAATAACATGCGCAAGAGCCGAGAGAGTGAACCAGCTTGGTTGGTTTAACCGTTGAATAGAATTTTATCAGTTGAGCAATCAATGTTTGTTTATATTTAGCTGTCATTAATATTTAATCCACTAATTAATTAATATTACCTTGTTAAATGCAAAATACATAAGCAATCAATGTTTTTTAAAAACAGTCAAGTCATAAGAATTTGGTTCTTGCTTACATATAAAAGTTTCCAATCAATTATCATCCACATTTTTATCTTGCAAAGAACTGTACCAAGAAAAATCACTGATTGAATTACCTCGTTAATTTCTATTTTACATTATATTTAATATGATAATGAAAATAATGGAATCTCAAAATTCTTACTTTTTATGAACGATTTTGTTTGTATGTAGAAATCAATTCTTGGTTTTTGCATGTTTGCATGATTTATTATTATTATTATTATTATTTATAAAAATATATTTTCTAATTTCTTTTAGCCCCCCTCCAATAAACTACCCATTTTACGATTTATATGATATCATTGTACATTATTATTATTTTTTTTATTTTTTTGGGAAGTGACTCACGAACGCAATGCTGTTTTGTTTGATTTCTATATAATTTGAACCAGAGAAAAAAATAAATCTTTTCTGTCCAGTGTTATATATACAGTGTATACAATGTAGTAATAGCCATTATTTAACTTAACTGGAATTTGTAAGTTTCCTAGAAAGCATGATTTTTTTTTTTGTGAGTATGTTGTGATGGCAGCTTGCCAATTGACAGCAATCTGTTTACAATAGTATATTGATCGAGTTAATGTAAACATGTACTTTTATATATATATATACATATCAATTGATCCCCTGTCATGTGTTGGTATAGTCTGACCGCCTGAAGAGTAGTAAACTACGAATAAATACATTATTGTGTTACTTCACTCGTGTTGTTATCCTTTAGAAGATGAATTAGTTTTGCAAAAAAAAAAAATTTATATTATTTTTATTCTGTGAAGGGGCCTATTGCACTACGACTTACACTGTCTATTGTGTTATGCCCCTCGGATGCCTTAGGTTTATCCCTTCAGTGCTATGAGCGAATCTTTCGCCTGTAGCATCCCCATCAGGTTAAGATCCTAAGGAATCTTAATATCCTAAAAGGCTCTAGGGAGGTTTTTGTTTTGTTTTGAAGATGGGGGTCAATGCACTGCGACCTTTCGATCTATTGTGCTGTGCCCCCTGGGTGCCGCAGGCTGCTGCCCACAGCACCCGAACAGATATCCCAACTGAACATCCGTTTACAAAATCTCCATCAGGTTAAGATCCCTGAAGAATACTAATACCCTGACAGGCTCTAGACTCCTCCATCTGATAGCTACCCAGTTTCTTGAATTTTCTCGGAGTCTCGCAGTCTCTTAGGAGATGTAATGGAGTTTCCTCCAGCTCCCCACAGAATCTGCATGAGCTGACACCTTCCAAACCCGGCTTCACCAGGTGTCCTCTAAGTCGACAATGCCCCGTGAGGAAACCCGTAAGAATGCGGAGCTGGCTTACTCAAGTCGATGCAGGCCTCCAGTCTCCGTTGGTTATAATTTCCCAGGTAGATGTTGGCCTGCCGCAAACCGGGAAGGGAGGACAAGAGTTGAGATCTCCTCGCCTCCTTCTCCTTCCAGAGTTCTTCCAACAAGCGGGATCGTAGCGGCTATCTTTGCTAGGGCGTCGGCCATCTCATTCCCTTCAGTGCCAACATTGACACCGGCACCCACCAAAGGGTAACTTTATTCCTGCTGCTTAGTTTATTAAGTTTACCTAGACCATTTTAGAGCTGATAACTGATGCCCTCAATTCTCTAATAGCTGCTTGACTATCGGAAAGGATTACGATGTCCTGATTCCTAGAAGATGCTGGGAAACTTACCCATGGGTTCCGAGTGCTTGATCATTGGAACAACCACCCCCACCCCAGTCCCATCTAGGGAGGTTATGTTCCCCTCTTCTTCCTGGTAACTGTCTAGGTTCCTGAATCTTCTCTGAATTGCAGCATTGCAGTCCGATAGGAGATGTATTGGAGTTTCCTCCATCTCCCCACAGAATGTGCTGTAATATGTACATCTTTGGGTGAATCAATAAATATAAATTGTATCCTAATATATCCTCGTTAAATGTTTTATAATTGTAAAGTAAGGAATTTTTCCAATGTATACGTGTATAAAGTTGGGTGTTTTGAAGGTTGAAAGGCACAAAAGAAACAGTTAGTTGAGTCAGAGATACCTGGCCTACCCCTATCATTACATTTATCTAGGACAAAGGGAATTTCCCTCTTATCACTTTCCCCGGGGGTGGAGGTAGAATATATAAGGTGGACCCTTTAGAGAGAGAGAGGGTCAGTTCAAAATTGATGCCGTAAAAGGAGTGAAATCTGTCATTAGAAAAGCCATGTTACAGTAGTGAGTGGTGCAAATGCTCCAAGAAACCCAACCTTCATCAAGTCAAAAGTATGTAATATCTGTAAGTTTTATAAAAGCAATTATTCCCAAATGACACTTATGACATGACATTTATGTTGTTATATCACAATATTATATTTACTTATTTTGTCATAGCTATATTGTTTTTTTTAATTCTATATTTTTTTGAATCTGTACATTTAGTTGTTTTTTCATCCTCTCCAATTTCTATATAAACACAGACCTCCCAAAATCCCTTTAGAGAAGATTTAAGATATGAATTATAATAATTAATTATTAATTAACATATTTTTATACCCCCCAATACAAATCATTATTATAGTGCACATGCTGCCACTCTCCAAGTAATTGTTAGTGATTTGTTACTTTTCGGCTTATTTTAGAATTATATTTGAGTTATTTAAAAAAATAATAATAATAATAATAAGGAAATTCGGTCTCATTCTAGAATCTTCATAGTTCGGGGAGCCTCAACTTTTTTCATATGAACGGCATGGTGAATTTTTTTTTTTTTTTAGGTATTGTCTGTTTGCCAAGAACCTTTACATGACTTATAATTTTTTTTTTTTTTATTGATTTATAGCTAATTTATTTATTTATTTTATTTTAATGTTTCTCTTTCCCAAGATATAATAATAGCGATAATAAAAGTATGCCAGCTTGTTTTAGAGCAATATCGAATGAGTTGAAAGAATAGTATTTTCCTTTCTTTTTTTTTGGTTTATACGTTAAGTTGTGAATAATTCACACAGCTTCCTTACTTTTGCTAACACATAACTAAGCCGAATTATTCATAGGCAGCATCCATTGCCAACCGTATAGATAATAAAAATAAAAACAAAACAAAACATACAAAAAGATGTATTCCACACAATGATTATCTTTTCTTTGGTGTATTTCATTATTTATCAATTCTTTTGTTTTGCTTCATTTGTTAATCAAAGTATAACATAAAAATCCACTGAATTTTTTGTTTGTTTTTCTCTTGGTTTTATATGACATAGCGCTGCTGCTAGTAAGTTTGATTTGAAATTGTGATGAGTACTTTTTAGATTAGTAAAGTTTGAAAAGTATGTTTCCCCCTCCCCAAAAGACGTTCCCCCAAAATGTCCAAAGGCGCAAGAATCCGTTAAATTAATACAATGCCACTTGGCCAACTGTTTTGTAAGAGAAGGCATTCTTTCGGACAGTCTGCATTCTGCTTTCAAAGCCAGAATACTTGCTTCAAGAATCGCTCTCTCAAACTCCGTGCCTGTGATAGAGATTTGCATTTATTCCAGATATACATCATTTATATAGTTGTGATATTGTAATGTACTTAAATTTGCTTAGAGAATAATATATTTATTTTAAAAACAGTGGTGCTCTCTTGATTATTACTAATACTTCTCTCTTAAACATATATACTTACAAGCCCTTTTACTAAACCGCTCATGCTACTACAAACATACAACACAACATCACCAATTACATTTCACTAACACTAACATTAAAATGTTGTCGTGATAGCTATGACAGCCAAGGAGTGACCCAAATAATGAAGAGCACAGAAGAGCATTTTACAAATTTATCTGAATTCTGTCTTCAAAGTAACTTTCGTACTGCAATTATATGCTAAATCTTTAAAATCCTGTTGTTTCTTTGCTAAATCTTTAAAATCCTGAAAGTTCTTCAAAAACACTTATTGCCAGTTGCAAAAGTTCTAAGTTGTTTTTCGCGTGGTTCTTTGTTAGAATAAAACAAATAAACATTATGGATTGCCAAAGCAAATAGTTTGGTAGCTAGAAACTGCAACATAATTCCCCAGTCTAGCTTGCACTTTAAGTTACAAAGAATCAAAACAAAAAAGTGAAATCTGGTATTGTATCCTTCGTAGCATACATATTTATAGTTTTCCTGACCTGCGTCAAGGTAAATTTTCATCCATTGTCAGTGTAAATTCACCAAGTTCGTGTAGAGAGTTCACTTCACTTTAATGTTTCTGTTACACTCAACACTTGTTGGTTGTATATATGTGGGGAGGTTATAAGGTATGTTACTATGTGTTGTGTTAATGACAAAGTAACAAACAAATAACACAACACGTTGTAACATAACCTTATAATCCCCCCCCCCCACCACACACCACCCATACAGGGTGTCCAAGTATATGGATAACGACTTTTAATCGGAGAAACTAAGTAGCTAGAAAAAAAAACTAAAAAAATACGTGTCCCTGTAGTTTTTGTTACAAATCCAAATTTAATTTGCAAATTTGTTTTTGGTGTTTCCAGAAGCGAGATGCAGGCACCACTTCATTTTTTCAAATAGGGAGGTGTGGTTTTTATTTAAGAAATAGATTCCTCTATTATTTGTAAGAAAAATTTACTTGAACGGTTTTTTTTTCTTTGAGCGATATTTTACCAGTTATGAATGAAAACATGATTCCTATAAGAAATTTCGAAATGATATAACGGTTTTTTGATTGAATAAGAAGAAAAGTGCTATTTTATTATAAATTTTACTCCTCATTAATTACAGATCTTGCTTGAACTGGCCCCCACCATTAGAGATATATTTCTTTGGCCGTCAGTACAATTGGCTGGAAAAAGCATGTGTATGGGGTACTCTAAAGGAAAAAGCAGGTGTTTCAATCATTTGCTGACAATTTTCTTGCGAATGATAACAGAAACCTAAATAAATGCATAGTACCCAGGCTTCATCAAGAAGAATGACGAAGATAAACATGGAAATTTATTCACGAAAAACTCATAGAAATCGGATAAACGCATCCGATGCTCCTAATGCTACGAGGAAATGGAAAAAAATAGTGACATTTACCCTGAAGAAACGGGATCTTTTGCATAATCACTCCTCAAGTTCTGGATACTGACAATAATGCATAAAAATCCAAATCTAGCCATCTGGAAAATCCTTACTTTATAAAAAGTAAAAGAGGAAAACTATAAGAGATTGGATAAGAAATTTACAAATATGATCTAATATTCTCCAAATTAACATCAAATCTGAGCACATCATAGGAGAAACACTGACTGAGATGGTTTAGCTTTCTATAACAGATGATAACTTAAATAGCCAGTATCTTGCTAGGCGAAAATAGAAACTAGTAAGCTTAGATGAAAGTCAGTGCTAATCTGTATTGCTTGAATGTGAAAGTACATTTCGTATTTCCTTATTTCTGATTGGTTTCTGACTTAGCAAATTGGTGGAAAAGCAATGCGATGCAGATAAAAAGTTGTTTTGTGTTTTCTTTCATTCAATTTGATCTTAAACTACGTCAAAGATGTTTTTAGAGATTTTTTTATGTGCTTTTGCTGAATCACGATAAGGAGACTGGGTAATTATGAGTGCTGACACTGGATCATGATGAGCAGACTGGATGACTGTCACATACACAGAGATAAGAAAACCCTTTCTGGACCGTTTGTGCTATCTGCTGTGAATATTGCATACAGTATACAAGTAGCAATCTTTCAATTACTCTTGGTGAGGAATCCTAATACCCTGACAGGCTCTAACTCCTCCACCTGGTAGCCACCCAGGTTCTTGAATCTTCTCGGTGTGGCAGCCTCGCAATCTGTTAGGAGATGTTATGGAGTTTCCTCCAGCTCCTCACAGAATCTGCATAAGCTGTCACTTTCTAAAACCAGCTTCATCAGGTATTCTCTAAGTCGAAAATGCCCGGTGAGGAAACCCGTAAGAATGTGGAGCTGGTTCTTACTCAGGTCGATGCAGGCCTCCAGCCTCCGTTGGTTATAATTTCCCAGGTAGATGATGGCCTGCCGCAAACCGGGGAGGGAGGACAAGAGTTGAGATCTCCTCGCCTCCTTCTCCTTCCAGAGTTCTTCCAGCAAGCGGGGTCGTAGCGGCTATCTTTGCCAGGGCGTCGGCCATCTCAGTGCCAACATTGACACCGGCACCCACCAAAGGGTAACTTTATTCCTGCTCCTAGTTTATTAAGTTTACCTAGGCATTCTTAGACCATTTTAGAGCCGATAATTGACACACTCAATGCTCTAATAGCTGCTTGACTATTGGAAAGGATTACGATCTCCTGATTCCTATATCCCAATAGCGTACATCTCTGCCTAGAAGATGCACCAAAGAAAAATTAACAGACCAACCCGATAAATGCAAAAGAGTTATACTAATATCTAATCAGGAAAATGAGGTTATCTGATAGTTATATTTGAAGGATTTAAAACAAAAATTATTACATCTTAGTTAAACAGTACAAATGATTATTCAAAAATGATTGTATTTCTCCACAAAATATTTAAAAATCTTCAAAGTACTAAATGAAAGAAGATGTTAATTAGCCAAAATAATGGAGGTTAAAATGGAATTTTTGGAATCTTAGATTTAATTACGTCTCTGTGACAAATGGAATGTTGCGGTTTTAGCTTTCAGCTTGGCTGGTTATTTAATAAGGATTAACTGAGTAGTTTGCTGTTTTACTTGTGTTCAATAATAGCTCGTTTTTTTTTTCTCTTTTTTTGTTTGATAGTAACTATCTTCAGCAGCTCTTAAATTCTTTTTTTTTTAACAGTTTGTCTACTTAGTGAAAATCATTTTATTAAAAACTAGGAGTAAGAGAAAGTAAAAATCTGGTGTGAAACACTCACACAACTTTCTCTTACTCCAGTGCTCAAAATTATAATTGACAAATTTTATAGTTTGTGTACCAAATTTAACGAAATTCGTCGAAAGCTGAAAAAACTGTACAGTAAAAGCGCATTTCCGGTTTACTAATTTTCTTGAAACTCGGAATTTTAGCAATCTATTTATTTCTAATTAATTTTATTTGGATGATAGAATTGTATAATCAACTTTGATAGCACTTTAGAGGAAGCTGTAACCCCACCACTCCCCTAAAAGTGCCCTTAAATGAATTTCCTAGAGAAATGTTTAAAATAAATGATGTAGATGTTTAATTTATATTAGTAGTTTCAAGAAAATTGTCGGAGCCATTTTTGAGAAAATCGCAAAAACGTAAAAAAAAAAAAAAAACTAGTAAAGTGGTACTTCCGGTTGAGGAATTTTGACAGATGACCCACTGTCGGATCCTATGGTGATAACTAAACGGAATATCAAGTTCGAACTTTCTACGAATTTTCGTTTTTGTACTATGCTGTTCACATACATACACACACAGACCATTTGCTAAAAACCACTTTTTTGGACTCAGGGGACGTCAAAACGGATATTTCCGGTGAAAACTCGATATTGAAAATTTGACATGATTAACAATACTTTCTCTTACTAGGAGTAAGAGAAAGTAAAAATCTAATATGAAACACTCACAGTCTTTTTCTTACTGCAATTTACATCGTTATAATCGACTAATTATATTCTAACATATAATTCCTATTAGATGTTTAGTTGTGTCCAATTTACATGAATGAGAGAATCTAAACTTTTAAAAATGAATTCCCACTCCCAAAAACTCCCCCTTAAACGAATTTTCTATGAAAAACTTCAAACAAAAGTCATAGGTCTCTTTATACCTTAGTATACCTGTCGATTGTTTAATGAAATCTGTCTGTGGTTTGTATGGAGGAAATGAACCGAAAACTGAAAAAAAAAAACTACTTAGTTTAAACTTGGAATTTTCGCAACATTTAATTTTCATTAATACGTATTATACACTTCATAGAAGCGTATATAAAATCAAAATAGCACTTTGAAAAAAAATATAACCTCCATCAAAATCCCTCTTAAATGAATTTTAGGGGGAGAAATCTTTCAAACAAAAATTGTACATAGTAGCTCTCTTTATATATTTTGTTGATATACCAAGTTATAAGAAAATTGTAATGGTTGTTTTCGAGTAATTTGCAAAGAATTAAATAATCCATTCAAGTAAAGTACTAATTCCGGTTGCCCAATTTTGACCCAAAACTTTTTTGTCAGATCTCTTGGTGGAATTAAACGAAATAATATTAAGTTTGAACTTTTTTAAAAAAAAAAAACACTTTTTTGGGCCCAGAGGACTTCAAAACATATATTTCAAATTTCCACAATTTGAGACGATTGCAATACTTCCTTTTACATTTATATATGTGAAACTTGGACAATAAAAAAGAAAATGGCTTGGAAGCGCTTAGGGCCTAGAAATGGATTTTTGGAGGAGAAGCTGCGGTTTTTTTCGCATTTGCAGCGTATTCCGAATGTCCAAATAAGGGATCGCTTATATGCAGGAAAAAAAATCAATTGTTTTTAATCGAAACAAGAAGATTGCTCTGGTACGGTCATGTAAAGAGAATGGCTAATGAGCGATGGCCGAGGAAAATGTTAGACCACAAACAAGTGGACGAAGGAAGCGAGGAAGGGTGTATGGAGGACGTTTATATTTTATATATATATATACGGCTGTCCTATTTAAACGGGCCACTTTTGAAATAACTCTTAAACGAAGAAAGATATCAAAAAAGTGAACATAACGTTTGTTGAAGTATTTTCGCTGTAGTTTATGATAGTATTAATGTTATTTGATTTTATTGCCGCCTTACACCTTTTGCGATTCCCTTTTGACCCCCACTTTTTACTACTGTATTGAAAAGTACTAAAATAAAAATGAAAAAAAATGCCGTTAATTTCACTTCAATATTTCAAACCGCTGCCGAGAGTCAATATGACCTCCTTGGCTTAACCGGCACAAGCTTAGTCGCTGCCCAACAGATGAAGTTGCTAATCCGTATCTTGTCTGCCGGAGTTGCTATAAGCAGCAGATTTGGATTGTCTTCTCTTAGTGCTTCTGGAGTTGTTGGTTCCCTGACATAAATTTTTTCTTTGAGATATCCCTAAAGAAAAAAAATTCAAGAGGCGTTAAATCTGGCAATCTGGCGAGGAAAAAAGTAAATGAGATGTTCAGTAGCCGCTGGATCGGGAGACAGTGACCGGTAAGGTGGCAGTTAATTTTTAATAAATAGAAATATTTTGTTTATAGATTTTTGTAAATAAAGTGGAATATTGTTTTGTTTTAATGATGTTTTGCCTTATTTTTAAGTCCCTTATGGTTCTAAAATAGGTTTTAAGTGTTGTCAGCATTTGAACTCCGTTATTTATTAGATATTAATAAGAAAATCCGCTTTTAATTTTAGTTTATGAAACAAAGAAATAGGAGAAAAACGACGGAAATTTAATCTTTATGATTGAATATCTCGGCAATGGTTTGAAACATTGAAGTGAAATTAACGGCCTTATTCTTCTTTTTCTTTAGTAGTTCTCCATACAGTAGTAAAAAGTGGGGGTCAAAAGGAAATCGCAACGATCAATCACCGTTTTAAGGTGTAAGGCGGCAATAAAATAAAATAACAGTAACACCATCATAAACTAGAGCGCGAATACTTCAACAAACGTTATGTTCACTTTTTTTGATATCTTTCTTCGTTTAAGAGTTATTTCAAAAGTGGCCCGTTTTAAATGGGACACGTTATATACTATCATTCCGAAAAAAATTACAAAAACTGTATAAACCATTCAATAAAACTCACTTAGGGTTAATGGTTTTTGGCTTCAGATATTACAATTTTCAAAGCATTTATGTTGTGCCATAGTTTGCTGAAAAATTCATTTTATTGAGATGGCAGTTTAGTGGGGAAGCTTAAGATCATAACACTTCCAGAAATACATTAAAACTCAGTTTTCCATGGAAAAAATTCTACTACTAATAATAATAATAATAATATTGAATATAAAGGATGGGTCCGCAATGCTGCGTGGAAACATTTACTTTGACGATGGATGAAAATCCGATACCGGTGAAGAATAAAAGAAATATGCATGCTACGACGGACAAAATACCATATAATATCATAATCTGTCTATATTATGTGCAATAGAAAATATATAGAAAAGTTTTTTTGAGAAATCATGAAACGAATCATTTGGCAACGCTGCACGCTTCGAAAACTAATTTTTCTGTTTCTCTGGTGATTTGCAAATGGAACACCAAGTTTGGTACTAATTAACCATTCACTAAAAACAATTTCTTTTCTATTCAAGAACCATAAAACAAATGAAATTCCGGAGGAAAACATTCGAAAATTTGACACAAGCATAATTATAGCAGTGAGAATAAGTATTTTTTTTTTAAACTGATACCACTGAAATGTTAAAAGCATAGAATTTTAAAATCAGGCCTCTTTTATTATGGGCGGCAATGTAATGTTCGCTGCCGGGTGGCAAGTCTGAATATGTATTATTCATACTGATTAAAATTCAATCAGTATTGTCAGAGGAATAGAACAGGAATACAGAAGCACATACTTTGCTATGAATATTTGTTCAACTAAAAACAGTTATAAGCGGAAGTTTCGAATGGGAGCCTCCCACTTACAAGTCCCCATTCTCATAAGCACTCTACCAATCCTGCCATAATTTGTTAGTTGCATGTTAAAACCGTCTCTAATATAGGCATTACTTTATATTACCTTTACTTATTTTAATTAATTAGTAAGTTTTCTTGGTGTTGCTGAGACTTTTGTCCAGTTGAATCCTGGGCCCAATTGGGAAGCTCAAAGGAGTTCTTTTTTCTTTAGTTGTTAAGTCTCAAATTATTATCATGATTCTTCCTAATTAGTAAAAGTTACTGACCGCATTCAATGACTTGAGATTTTCCTAAATTTATTTTACATTATCGTATAGAACAAATAAAGAAAAGAAATATTAGATAACCTAATTCAAAGAAAATAATAATAATATGGTAATTGAATCATAAATAAATTATTGTGACAGTGAAATTATATTTGTGAAAAACCTTAAGTCAATAAAAATAATAAGTAAATAAAGTATAGAAGTTTATAAATTTATAAAGTTTTTGTAGAACCTTTTATTTACTTCAAGTAATGGACCCAAAGTTATTAAGATAATTGAATCATCTTAAATGAATCATGCGTTACAACAAAACTTTCCACAAGTCTAAACTTATGTAATGGCAATCGACATTACGTAATGTTTATATGTACATATAATATGACCAAGGAGTTCTTGATAGTTTTTTTTTTTTACTTCAGCTTTATTTTATTTTATTTAATAAAAGTCATTAAGGTTAGATGTCTTGATAAAATTAAACATTTTCATCTTCTCGAAATTACTAGGAAAAGTTTTTTCAAGAGTAAACCATCTAAATAAATAGATATTTACTTAGTTTCCCCTTAGGACAAATATCTAGTATCAGCCAATAAACTTGAGTAATGAAGCCTGTTCTGTGCTCTTAACTTATACTATGTTTGTTTTCTCTTGATGGTACTTGAAGGTTGACAATTCCATGTTGCTAATGCTCAACATGTTGCCCATCTATTGTTGCTAAGATTGGTTAGATCCAGCTCAAGTACCACTTTCCTGCCTAGCCACTAGAAGGAGTAATCTTATCTATAATTCTTAGTTATAATATAAATATAATTTACTAATTACAATACTTGTTATTATTTAGGAGGACCATATTCCTTCATAATTTTTTTCCTTTCCATATTTTGTTAACTGATACAGGACAATACAAAGCCATTCCTCAATTTTTATGGGTTAATAGTAATTGCGACCTTGATGGAACTGTTGCTACATCTCCTTTACTGGTGCCTACAGTTCCCTATTTCTTAACCTACAGTTCGCTTTCCAATTCTATTTTCTCCAAGATCTGAGCAAGGATCTAGGGATGATATCACTCCTCCAAATACCCTGTATATTCCCATGCTTAAAAAAATTTCTCACGACGATAGCATCACAGTCTGTCAGAAGATGTATTGACGTTTTCTCTATTTCTCCAAAGAATCTGCATAGGCGATTGCGTTCTTAGCTTCTTCAAGTGCCACTGAATACTTATACTCAAATCTGTCATCATGCGAAGTTTTTTTTTGCGCTGCCTATTGCACACCTCAGATCTTCATCCGTTCTAATTGCCTAGACAAGCCTCAACCTGACTCACTGCTCAGAAAGAGTTCGCTGCAGCAATACTCTTTTAACTTGCTCCTTAGTTGTCCGCAGAGCTGAAAAGCATCAGAGACATTTTCCGTGATAGCCTGCTTCATTTTGTGGTGTTCATGGTTTCTTCAGGATGCGCTTGTCAGACTGTGTGATAACAGAAACTTGCACAGAGCAAATTCTAGTTATAATACAAATATTTTTATTAATTACAATACTTCTAATTATTTAGAAGGGCCATATTCCTTCATCATTTTTTCTTTTCCATATTTCGTTATCTAACACATACCCTTAGGACAATACAAAGTCATTTCTCAACTTTTATGGGTTAATAGTACTTTAGTACTTGCGATCTTGATAGATCTGTTACATCTCCCTTCCATCTACCCGAGTGTGTAAAGTGAATTTGCTCTGTGCAAGTATGTGTTATCACACTGACTGAGAAACGCATCCTGAAGATGGGCGAACGCCCGAACCACAAAATGAAGCAGGCTATCATGGAAAATGTCTCTGAAACTTGCTCCTTGTTTCTAAGCTTTTCGGCGGAATAGACTAGTCCCTTATCTCATAGAAGTGTTGGGAGTGTTCTGGGGAAACAGTAACATTAAACTCTTCTCTACAGTACCATTTCAGCATAATGTGCGGTTCTACCATTAAAATAACTGAAGAAAATTTTAGTAAAAAAATATATAAAATTTCACACCAGCCTATTTACAAAAAATTCTTGCGCTCTAAATTGTATTTGTTAGTACAGCATATTGTATTTGGTTAGTACTACATTTTCTTCTTCGACAGAACTTGAGAAGAAAAGAAGCTTTGCTCTCTAGTATGGTGCTCTATATCAATAGAATTACTGAAGATAATTATTATTTTTGGTGCCATTGGATAAAAATCTTATTTGTATACAATTTTTATTAGAACGTACTTTTGGGGGGAGGGGAGGAATTTAAGCATTTTCAAATAAATATGAAGAAAAAATTTGTTTTTTCAGGCTTTTCCATATATATGTATGTCCAGTGATTTTATTTCTCTGTTTTCTTTTTTGAGGAAAGGAAATCAGTCTTTGAAATTTGATCTTATCAATTCTCTAAAACTTGTTTTAACCTATATTTGCATTAAATTACGTCAAAAAGTGCTTATCGATCTATTGTCCCCTTTTTAGGTTGATTGGTTGGATATATATACCCGTTTGTGGAACCCTTGACTTATCCAATGAAATTATTGATTGAACCTAGGAACAGTTACTTGACTAAGTTCCTTGTCTCAAAATAGATGGAAAGGCAAATAGCTTCAAGTGAAGTGACTTGCATATTTTAATGATTACCAACTCATACCTAATCAACTCTGTGAAAACATAGTAAAAAAAAAAAAATTAGAAATACATAATATCTATAAGAAAATAGTTCGACTTTTAAATACAATTAAATAGTTCAACGCGAATGCAAAAAATTTTCCGCTTAAAATTCATCAAACTTTTTTATATTTACAAAACTAATAAAACTTATCTAGGGCGATTGCAGAATCCCTTCATTTTAAGCGCTATAAATTTTTCCGTGTTGTATAACTTGCAGACTTTCTGTGACTTTTTTTTTTGTTTTTATTTTCATTACGCAAAAAGTAAAATGTAAACAAAGTTTCTTGGTAAATAAACTTCAAATATATATGTATATATATATGCCGAAAAGAAGTTGTAAAAAGCAAAGTGTTAACAAAAATGAAAGTAACACTAAAGAAAAAAAAATAATAATAATTTAGAGACAAAAAAATTGAATAAGATAAGGATAGGATAGATGGATGGAAGATGTTTGACATACAGAACAACAAAACGGATGTAAAAACCTTTTCTCTTTCTTATTTTGTTGTCAACACGGTATTTGGACGAATTTCAGGAAAAGTAGGATTAGTAAACTTTATAAGATTTGTCTTTCTGAGTGTCTAGTGTTATAATAAATGTTGTTTGAGATCCCTTGAGTAAGTATGTCACCCAGATGTGGTATATCAAGGATGTGTTTTTTTAGTTCTACAACTAACCATACGTGTTATTTTTTTTTTTTTTAATATAAACAAATAATAGAGTGTGGTCAAAATTCTATAACATCTTCGTAACATGACGTATTACGATCGTGTCAGATTTTCGAAATACCTGTTTTGTGGTGACCTGAGCGCGATGATTTTAAAAATCATTCGTGCGAAATTTTAATCTGGTTGAAACACTCACAACAACTTTCTCTTACTCCAGTTCTCAAAATTATAATTGACAAATTTTGTAGTTTGTGTGCTAAATTTAATGAAATTCGCTGAAAAACTGTCAGGTAAAAGCGCACTTCCGGTATACTAACTTTCTTGAAACTAGGAATTTCGGCCATCTATTTATTTCTAACTAATTTTGTTTGGATGATAGAATTGTATAATCAACTATGATAGCACTTCAGAAAAAGCTGTAACCCGACCCCTCCCCTAAATGTGCCCTTAAATGAATTTTCCCAGAGAAATGTTTCAAACAAAAGTTGTAGATCATTGTATATGAAGTTTCAAAAAAATCGTCGGAGACATTTTTGAGAAAATCGCGAAAAAGTGAAAAAAATCATTTAGTAAAGTGGTATAAAGTAAACGCATTTCCGGTTATCCGATTTTTTGAAACTCGGAATTTCAACAACATATTTAATTCTAATTAACACAATTGAGAAGGCAAAATTGTCTACTAAACTCAAATAGCACTTTAGATGAAACCTAACCTCCACCCCTCCGCCAGATGTGCCCTTAAATGAATTTTTTCCCGGCGGAAATGTTACAATAAAGGTTGTAGCTGTTAGAGTAAATTTAGTTGAATATACAAGTTTGAAGAAAATCGTTAAAGCCATTTTTGAGAAAATCGCAAAAACAAAAACGTAAAAAAAAAAAAAAAAAAAAAACTAGTAAAGTGGTACTTCCGGTTGAGGAATTGTGACAAATGACCCACTCACTGTCGGATCCCATGGTGATAACTAAACGGAATATCAAGTTTGAACTTTCTACGATTTTTCATTTTTTGAGCTATGCTGTTCACATACACACACAGAGAGACCATTTGCTAAAAACCACTTTTTTGGACTCAGAGGACCTCAAACCGGATATTTCCGGTGAAAACTCGATATCGAAAATTTGACACGATTACAATATTTCCTCTTACTAGAAGTAAGAGAATGTAAAAATTTTTTGTGTATTTTTTGTATGTATGTAATCTATCAACCGGAAGTACGACTTTACTGAGTTTTTTTCTTCAGGTTTCGTGATTTTCACAAAAAAAATGGCTCCAAAGAGATTTTCTTTAAATTTCATAAATTAAACATACATAATTAAATGCCTATCATATTTTCGATATATTTTCCCGAAGAAAATTGATCTTTTGGAATGTTCTGAGCCTAGGAAAAGTTAAGGTTATCCTCTAAAGTACCATTTCAAATAAATACATTATGATGTTACCACTTATATAATATTAAAGTATTCTAAGTGCATTGCTAGAATTCTAAGAATTTGAAGAAAATCGTTGATCTAAGAGGTTACGCAGTTTTTTGACATTTTTTCAAATTCGTGTCAAATTTTCGATATCGAGTTTTCACCGGAAATATACGTTTTGAGGTCCCCTGATGCTAAAAAAGTGGTTTTTAGGTGTGTGTATGTGAACACCATAGCACAAAAACAAAAAAACCGTAGAAAGTTGAAACTTGATATTTCGTTTAGGTATCACCTTCGGATCTGATAATACGTTATCTGTCAAAATTCCTCTACCAGAAGTACCATTTTGCTAGTTTTTTTTTTGTTTTTTTTTACTTTTTTTGCGTTTTTCTAGAAACTTGGCATATTAACTATACACACAAAAATCTACAACTTTTATATGAAACATTTCTGTGGGAAAATTCATTTAAGAGCAGTTATGGGGGAGGAAGTGTGGTTAGGTTTTCATCTTAAAGTGCTATTTCAGTTTATTAAACAATTCTGTCAACTAAATAAAATTAATTATAATTGAATATGTTGTTGAATTTCCGAGTTTCAAAAAAAAATCGGATAACCGGAAGTGCGTTTACTTTACCACTTTACTAAATGATTTTTTTCACTTTTTCGTGATTTTCCCAAAAATCGCGTCGACGATTTTCTTCAAACATCTTCTATAAATTAAACAAACAAAGATCTACAACTTTTATTGAAAACATTTCTCTGAGAAAAATTCATTTAAGGGCATTTCTTAGGGGACGGTGTGGGGTTATGTTTTTTCTCTAAAGTGCTATCATAGTTGATTATAAAATTCTATCATGCAAACAAAATTAATTAGAAATAAATAGAAGGCCAAAATTGCCGAGTTTCAAAGAAAATTAGTAAACCGGAAGTGCGCTTTAACTGAACGGTTTTTTCAGTTTTCGGCCAACCAATTTCTATAAATTTGGTACACAAACTATACAATTTTTCAATTATAATTTTGAGAACTTGAGTAAAAGAAAATTGTGTGAGTGTTTCACACTAGATTTTTTTTTTTTCTTTAAACTTGGTATGCTTACTGCATAGATATAAATCTGTTTTATTTGAAACATTTGCGAAACAATTAATTTTAGGAGTGTTCTGGTAGTGGGGGGGGGGATCTGTGCTTAGTCTTAAATCTAAATTGAGTCTAAGGTGTTGAGATAGACTGCTCTAACTGCCATACTATTTATTCTCTGTGAACATTGAGGTAAACAAGTGAATAGTCCTCTCCACCATTAGTTATGATTCCATTAAAAACATATTTTTTTTTTTTTTTTAATCTTAGGGGTAGATTATTGTAGGGGACACTGCGTCCTGAAAGATCTATCGTGGCACCCGGACCCTTCTCAGTCATTGCCGGTCTCCAAGCAGTGTTCTCTAGCTACAGATAACACTGCTCATCACTAGACAGTGAGTTGTAGAGGCTCCTAGGAAGAGAAAATCTAAGGGCAGCAAGCTGGATTCGAACCCGGGACCTCCGCGTAGCTACCATTGAGTTAATCCCTTCCTTCTAGGGACCCTTCTTAGTTTGTACCGTGTTTGTCCTTGTCTGCAAAGTGTAGAGTATATATAGTTTAAGTGTATTGTGTACTTTTCTGACGGAGTGCATGGAATACTGAGCTGTGGTAACCCGTGGGGTCGCTACTCCCCAAGTAACTGCATGCAACAAATACCTCTTGCGGGCATCTTAGGGGTAAGATAGTGATAAATCAACAACGAAGCTACAAAATATTACCCAAAAAAATAAAATATCAGAATAATCCAAATAGGAAATAAGCAAAAATTTGCCTATCATCTTATTAAGAAAATGCAATAATGTTTTCGAAACTTTTCATTCAATAAACTTTTCTTAAAGAAATAAATTTTACAACAAAAAAAAAAAAATTAAATTTTCAGTTGTTTAAAAAATACGACGTTAGCATTTTAAGTAGCATTAAGTTATTATAGATTTTTCTATTTCACAATTGAATTTCCTAGAAAAGGAAATTCTTCTAGGGGGGAGGATGTAAAAATTATTACATTTTCATCTCTTTATTTCCTATCTGAAAATGTGCAAGATTCCATTGTTCTATAAAATATTATGCAGGAATTTTCTCAATTCCAAATTTAATTTCCGATTCTATCCTAAATCCAATGAAATGTTGACAGTATTCACTTTCATAAAATATATTTACGTATTAGACAGCAATGAAAGTGATTGTAAAATTGAAAGGTAAAGGTAGATATTCTTTTTAAATGATTCTAGTTTCTCTTACTGGATTTTCTTCATACGTCATTTTTATCATTTTTTTTTACTTTCTCTTACTCCTAGTAAGAGGAAGTATTGTAATCGTGTAAAAATTTTCGATATTGAGTTTTCACCGGAAATATCCGTTTTGAGGTCCCCTGAGTCCAAAATAGTGTTTTTTTGCAAATGGTCTCTGTGTGTGTGTATGTGAACAGCATAGCTCAAAAACGAAAAACGTAGAAAGTTCAAACTTGATATTCCGTTTAGTTATCACCATAGGATCCGACAGTATGTCATCTATCAAAATTCCTCAAACGGAAGTACCACTTTACTAGTTTTTTTTTATGTTTTTGAGATTTTCTCAAAAATGGCTCACAAGATTTTCTTTAAACTTGGTATATCAACTACATATACTAACAGCTACATCTTTTATCTGAAACATTTCTCCGGAAAAATTCATTTAAGGGCACTTCTGGGGGAGACGTGGGTTAGGTTTTTATCTAAAGTGCTATTTCAGTTTATTAGAAAATTCTATCAACTAAATAATATTAATTAGAATTAAATATGTTGTTGAAATTCCGAGTTTCAAAAAAATCAGATACCATTTTACTAAATAATTTTTTTCACTTTTTCGCGATTTTCTCAAAAAAGTGTCCTACGATTTTCTCGAAACTTCCTATATAAACTAAACATACAAAGATCTACACTTCTATTTAAAACATTTCTCTGGGAAAAATCATTTAAGGGCACTTTTGCAGGAGGGGTGGGGTTATGTTTTTCTCTAAAGTGCTATCATAGTTAATTATACAATTCTATCATCCAAACAAAATTAATTAGAAATAAATAGATCGCCGAAATTCCGAGTTTCAAGAAAATTAGTAAACCAGAAGAAGTGCCCTTTTACTTGACAGTTTTCGACCAACGAATTTCATTAAATTTGGCACGCAAACTATAAAATTGGTCAATTTAATTTTGAGAACTGGCGTAAGAGAAGTTGTGTGAGTGTTTCATACCAGATTTTTTTTTTTTTTTTAGAGACCTGTCACAGTTACTTTCTGAGAAAATTTGATTTCAGGGGTTCTGAACAATGATTTTAGAAGCCTGAAGTGTGCAATTCCAAGATATTGTCCAGTAGATAATAGATTCCTTATGTAGATTCTTTATGAAGAATTCTTTTTTCATATAGATTCTTTTGGGGACCTGAATGATCTGCCGTGCCTCCGGCACCTTCTCAGTTCACTGCCGGCCGACGAACAATGTTCTTTAGTTGAGAATACTGCCAAGCATCGGACGGTGAGCTTTAGAGGCTCCTAGGATGAAAAAATGTAAGGGCAGTACTGCTGGACTCAAACCCGAGACCACCCTGTGGGAATCCAGCGCGCTACCACTGACTTAATTCCTTCCTTTACCGTAATAATATAATATAAAGAAAAATTAAATGTAATTACTAAAAACTAAATTTGAACAAATTTGGTTCTAGAAAGCAGAATTTTGAAAAATTGGATTTTTCAACTTTTCCCGATTATCTCGAAAACAGATCCAAAAATTCTTTTTGCTCTTTTACATAAATAAAATCACATTTACATCAATTACTTTTATTTGAAACCCTTTTTCCGGAAAATTAGAATAGAATATATTTATTTGACTCATAAGGAATATATCATATAGCCAGCCATCTTTGTTAAGTTTTGACATTAATCAAAACAAAAAAAATACAATAAAATAAGATTATGCACATTACATTATCATAATTTCGCTAGAAGAATAAATGAAACTGTGGTAATTATAAAATCTTCAAAACAAAACAAAAGCAAACTATAATGCATCAATCAAAATAAAATACAAACTTAACAACGACAACAACAAAATAATAAAAAAATAAATAAATAAATAAATAAACATCTTAGAATAAAAATAAATAGTCTTTGGCTTCAGTAAATCAAAACACAAATCATAAATTTCTTATATTTAAAACTATGTACACAACTATACACAAACAAACCATTCAATTTATCTGTTGTATCTACTTGTTTACAGTTGTATCAGCTGTTCTGTTTGGTTTGTAACATTATTTATAAATCATTTTAAATATTTATTTGTATATATATATTAAATACGCCGGACATTCTAATATGAAATGTAGTATGTCATTTTTTTTTTTATTGTTTAAAGAAAATTTACAATTCCTTTCGTAATGAAATTGATATTTTTTTATCTTTAAAATAAATATTAGAATGTTTCATATTTGTCATTCTAGGTTGGGATACAAGTCCTTATTTTGTTATCTAACAGTTAAATTATAAATAAAATGCGCAACCTTGAAGTGTACTTAATCGAGCGGTAAATTAGGTTGTATGATGAATTTAAAACTGAATTTATATCTTTACTAAATGGTTTTCAAATTTATTGGAAGTATTAAGTTTTTCTTTTTTCATCATGTCTGCGTTTTGTCCTTCCCATAATGGAGAAGAACCTAAGGAAAACAGAATATTACTCATCGCTTCGACGGTACTTATAAAAAAAAAAATATAATAATCCCGGAAAATTGATTTTGAGCTGGAGCTTTGGAGCTTCATTTTACATTGTCACTAAATTCCATAGATCAGTTGGAAGGAACTGCATGAGATTTTTGCGGCGTCAAAACTCCAAAAGAGATACACATATTAGATATAATATATTAATATGAATCGTATATATACTCTACTTTGTGTGAAGCATGCATGCATACGTTAATAAATAATGTCACAGATATAACGTACGGTTCTACCATCTAGCAACAGTTGCGGGAACTAAACGTTTAGTAAACAATTGCTGAAAAATCACCTTCTGACAAGTCTCATCCTTCATGATATGTTTTGCCAAAGTTTAATTTAAGCTTTAATAATGAAGGATGGCATTTTTAATCTGGTACATTAACCAGGATTTTGCTTGCATCTTACCATTATTCTGTTTACTGTAGCCATCTTTGGAATAACATTGCATTAACAACCTTGTAAGAGTTCTATAGCCTGGTTTAATATTATCCATTTCAAGTAGGTCTTAGTTGGGACTAATAAAGATACTGTTAATGTGATACTCAGTTCAATTCCTCCTAGTCTAGGCTTGGCAATTTACATATTTACCTAAGATATTAGTTACCAGCTGTGGATCTATTAATGTAACTTAATCTTACTCGCTGCGGACCTATCGTTGTCATATAGAATCAAGAATTCTACCATTAATACTTGAGAGTTTAATCTAAGAAATCATTGCGAGATAGAATTTGAATAAAAAATTATTTTTTTAAACATTTCAAAAGCATTGCTAAAAAAGCAGCCCGATGATAATGTTGTTCGCTGGGAACTAATAATTTAATTACTATTACTTTTAATGAAAACAGTAAAATATCTTACATTCAATTAAGATATTTCTATGAGGAAATTATAAGGAATATCTGCGTAAACTCCAAATTAATGAGTCCAAGATCAACCTATGTGAGAACCAGCCGAAATCCTACCACAAGGCAAACAGAAACCTTAAGATCTTAGACTATCACTATCGGATCGAACTCACAGCAAGGCTCTTCCAAGATCCAGCAAGATTCAGCGCAGATAGTGATACGGTAGCAGAAATAAAAGAAAGAAGCGCTGCGGGAAATAGGTGCTTTCATGCGATACAAAAATGTTGAAGTCTCTTTCACAAAGTGCCAGAGTTCTAGTATACTAAACTATGATAGGCCAGTAGTAACGTATGACAGTGGGTCTTGGGTGCTCACGAAACGAAATGAATGTCTTATTAACACATGAGAAAGAACGGTTTCTCCATATTTTCTCAGAAATAACTCCAATAATTTTCTCAAAACTTTGCTAATCACATATGTAAACCTGTGCAGCTCCTCACTTTGTACCAGTCAATCTCCCTTATTACCCTTCTCTGAAACTTAAGCGGCATATTGACCCAAAGCGAGACTTGGATCAGTTTGATATCAGACAAGTGACACAGAGGAAGTCAGTCCTAAGTCATTTTTATACCGTAGATTTATTTTGTACGGCTTATTAAACAGCGTAAAAAGCTGAAACTGTGCCTTCCCATGGTTTATGATAAATTCATTACGACCAGCCAATTTTGAACGGGCCAATTTCGTAACGAGTCAAGTGCCTTATTTAAGTATCTAATTGTTGCTAGTAGTTCACATCATATGCAGACTTGAGAACATTTAGACCTGGATTTGCAGAAAGCTTTTCCTCAAGATCGTAAACTTAGGGGCCAAGAGTGGTTTTGCAGTGGATCCCGGCTCATTGTGGGCTTCCTGGAAATGATATGGCTGACAGATTGGCGAAAGAATGGTCCAAGAAAGTTCAATCTGAAGTACCTTAAATGCTTTCTAGCGCAAGAAGAATAATAAAGGCACATTATGGACACAATTTTCAACAAAAAGTGTGCGAGGATGGGAATGATAAGAAGTGGGCATACTTTTGGAACCCCGCAATAGAATCCCGAAGTATCTTGAGAGGTGCGACTATGTGGCACTGTTTAGAATGGGACCGATCATGACTAGCTCCATAGGTAGTTGAGTGGTGAATCGCATATGTCTCTTCCGCAATGAAGAAGGCATGAACCAAGAGTACTTCCCGGTTTGTCAACTACTAAGCGACACCAGACATGCCCTCAGTAGGGGAAGCTATACTCAAAACCATTGTCGACGGTACATTGGATGCTAGGCACCGAATGGTAGATTTACCTTAAGCTGGGCATAGTAAAAAAAATATTAAAAAAATTAAAAGTATAAAAAGTAAAAGTTACAAAATTAAAATTTCATTAGAAAATGTAAGGTAAAATTGAAATATAATGTCTTAGGAAAACTTCTACATAATGTTTTTAGTGAAACTCGGTTATAAGTTTATTCAGAATTAGGTGAAAAGTCAATTTTCGATAGGTTTCCTTTGATGGTCTTATTTCCAATGATCGAAGTACCCATAAACCAAATACGAACTCTTAAAACTAATAATTAAGGTTAGAAAACTTTACAGGGCTAAAAGACTTAAAGTAAAGCTGAAAGTGAATGCACAAAGTATATTACATTCACAGTAAAATTTCCTTTAAAATTATGTTATCACTTAAACATTTTAAAATATTTAGATCAGAACTTCGTAATATCCGTTTTATAACATAAAGAGTATGTATATCAAAACAATAATAAGTGATAAACTTTGATATAGAGAATAGAAACTTTATGTTTCCTTAATTTATTATTTATTAGATACTATACTTAAGGGAACTTAGGAATTTACTTACATTTCATATCAAGGTTATTATTATCTAATAAGTTATGTCAATTATTGGATCTAATTAAATTAATAGCAACCACAATTGATAATTGATTAAAAATTTGTTAAATTCTGTTTTCATGTAAATTTTACCTCTGACAGGCGGCTGAGTGGTTCATAAATGAGCACTAAATTAAAATTTAGCTTGATTAGGCAATCTTTTTCAAAAACATCTGAGTAATAAATAAAATATGATTTACAAAATGTAGATTAAGAAACTACTCCATGAGATGATATTAGCTGGTATCAAATATTCTTGATTTCATCCAGGAGATTCCACTATTTTCCTTCGTAAAGGAAAACAGTATTAACTGTTATTTATCCCAAACCCTCAAATTACCAAATAAATGCTGGACTCAATAATTCCATTAACAATGCATCAAGGCGCCACTAAGAGCTCCAAACGCACATCAACCACGCATTACACCGTCTATCATGCCCACAACTGTGCGTTGGCAAATGGATTTCAACCACGACAGCCAATCGCTCACCTGGAAGCTGCCTCTAGCTGTAAGAGAAATGGAAGGACAACCTGACCAGGGACTTAAGTCACCAAACTAACTTTATCTTATAGCAGCGGTTCTCAATCTTTGTATCCCCCCCCCCCCGGGTATAATATAAGCTAGATAATAGTAACCCAATACGGAATTTAAACTCAATTTACCTATTCAAAAATTGGTCATTCTGCTTTAAAAATCTAAATATAGAAACAAACTTCAAATAGAAAGGGAGATCATAGTGACGACTATAAACGAATATAAAACCTGGACAGGCTGTTTACTTCAAAACAGCCACATATTAGTCATAAGCTCTATGCCCTAGAAATGTTTTATTTTCATGCTTTTGTTTTTATTATATTTTAAATTAATAAAAAAAATATAGCTGATGCCTTGCCTTGTTCATTATTTGATGCCCACCTTGTAAAGTGACGCCCCACAGTTTGAGAATGAACAAGCCAGTGGATGAATGACGCCCCACAATTTGAAAGTATACAAGCCAGTCTACAACTCAGCTTTGAAGTAAACAGCGAGTTATCAACCAGTATTGAGAAGCGAAATAAGAATAATATAATTTAAAAAAAGAAAAAATAGAAAACAAGTTTTTTCAAGTGAAGTAAGACATAGGAACACTTTTCACTACACTGGGTTATTCACTGCAATAAACAAATCTTTGTGTAGAATAAAAGTTTGAGTTTCCCGAGATCGCAGTTAAATACATAATACATACGCCAGGAAATATGAAAGTTTGTCATAAGTTTATTAGATTGCTTAAAAAAAAATCCGAAACATTTCTTTTCTAAAAAATTCTGCTGAAATAAAACTTTTATAAGTGAAGTGTTTCATAGCTTAACAGTATTTCAATTTGGTTATTATGAAAAAGGTATTTTTTTTTTTTATTAAAATATTTTGCTACAGAACTCATCATGCTTATAATACGTCCTAGCTAAGTTCATAATAATTCTGCACTGCTTTAGAATTCTTTTTTTTTTATTACTTGCAAACTAATGTTCTAATGATAACAAAAATTTATTGTTGAAAATTTGATTAAGAAATTATTTCCTTTTTTTTTCGTTTTATTAAAATTCTGATGGAATGTTGATAATAAACATAAGCAATTAATTCAGCATGATCATAAAATCCTTGAGAAATCCTCTCTCTAAGTATGGATAAAAAAAATGTTTTAGTAATGATATTCTTCTAAAAATCGTTCTATTTTAAATAAGCAGCCCTTAGCTACAAGTATAAGTTATAGAAAATAATATCAATTAAAGGGTGTTCACATTATTATATAATTTTAATAAATTAGTGAAACCACTAAGGATTATACAGCAAAGATTTAGTGTTTATAAATGAGTATTATGAGATAGGAATAGCAAGGGAGAGGAAGCAAAGCAAAGAAAAAAAAAAATGTATATTTAAATGAGGCAATATTCATCAACTCTTTAAATAGGATCATCCATTAAAGTGGCATTTCCCTACTTTCACATTTTCTTTTCTTTCCATAAACCTTTTTTAATGATAATGTATGTACTTAAAAGTCGTTTTAAGAAAGATTTGCTCATTTCTTTTGCCAGTATTTAGCTCAATTTTTGCAGTGTTTTAAAAGTACATTGTTTAGGATTTTTTTTTTTTTTTAATTTATTTTTGCCTTCCAAGAATAAATAATAAAGCTTTAGTTAATTTTTTAACTAGCTAAATGTTTTAGTTAGATAATTTATATGCGAGATGTTTTGCTTAAGGGAATTAAACAAATAATTCTTTAGGGAACAATAGTTACTACAACTAAATGTACTTTATTATTTTTAAATACTGAAAATAAATTCAGAATTTTTGTTTGTTTAGTCTTTAATGTTCTTGTTAATAACTTGTACCACATTGTTTCTATTAAAAAAGTGTTAGTGTGTTTTAGTAATATTAAAAATTTGGTAAAATAATCTATATATATAAAAATTCAGCATCCGTATGTTTGTGGCCGCAAAACTCGAAAAGTAGTCGATGGATTGACTTGAAATTTTTACACAACGTTGCATTTCCTATATAAGAGTGTTTATATATACTTTTTAGTCCGAAGTTCCCACGGAAACGGAAACTTCTCCGAGCGTTTCGCGAGGTTGGCAGAAATAGACAGACTCAGACGCATTGCGATGGCGGTTCACTCTCCGAACCTCTTTCTCAACTACTTATAAGTACCTCTATTCTGAAGTTCCCACGGAAACGGGAAATTCCGAGCTAAAATCCGTTCAAATGGCCATATTGTGTAAGCACTTGCTTCTTCAGGTATTGCTGCTAAGTTGATGGAAGCAGGGAGAACAGCGCATTCAGCTCTTAAACTGTCATTACTTAAACATGCACTTCACAACCCAACATGTAACATTTCTAAAACATCAGGAATGGGAAAGGTTCTTCGGACGTGCAAAAATCATTGTATGGGATGAGTGTACAATGACTTATAAGAAGTCGTTAGAAGCATTAGACCATATATTGAAAGACTTGCGAAATAATCAGGTTCCATTTGGTGGAGCATTAGTGTTACTAGCCGGTGACTTCAGGCAAACGCTTCCAGTGATACTTCGCTCAACACCAGCTGATGAATTGCAAGCCTGCTTGAAATATTCAACTCTTTGAAGCACAGTAAAAAAAAATTCATTTAACGACGAATATGAGAGTTCCACTTCAAAACGATCCAACAGCTGCCACATTTTCAAGACAATTATTCGAACTCTCGAAAACGGCACTGCTCCTACAAATCCGGAATCGGGAAAAATCACCTTCCCATCTAATTTCTGCAACATTTTACATTCAAAAGAAGAATTAGTAGACTATGTATTACAAAACATCGAAACAAATTATCAAAATCACGCATGGTTAAGCCTAAAAATCAGAGCGTCGTCGGGTTAGCTAATTTGTAACAAAATTTTACAAATGCTAGGTTTGATCTGTGATAAGAAAAAAAAAAACTAAATTTGAATATTTGAACATAATAAAAAAAGTTTTATTTCAATAATGAACTTCATTGACATTAACTTCCTTTTAAACAACTATTTCAAAGTAATCTATCATCTCATTAAGAATCTAGACGAATTACTAAAAATTCCAAATTTAATGAAAATGTATTAATCAGAATGAGACCTTCACTCAGTGTAGTTGATTTTATGCTTCTTTTTTTCTAAATTATGTTTAAAGATTTTCATAACATCATCATAACAGATGATGTTATGCTTCTCATCCTCTAAAGTGGCATTTCAGTGTATTATATGATTCTACATGTAAAAAATATTAATAAGAATTAAATAAGATGCCAAAATCCATGAGAAATTGTAGAAAATCCATTGACCTCTAACCCTTACTGTGACGTAACTTTTTTTTTTTTTTCATTTTTCTGCCATTTTCCTTATCCCGATCTAATGGATTTCTTTAAACTTGATATATTAAACATCACACATATATAGACTATAATTTTTATTTGCAACTTTTTGCTTCCAAAAAAATTGATTTCTAAATAACTAGTGGTCATAACTTAGTCAAAAGTTTTGTTTTATTGTAATTCAGTTCCCAAATTCTGTATAATTTGGAAGTCATTAACAATTAGCAAAAATACCAAGTTTGGTATTGCAACTGATTTTTTTTATTATTATTATAATTTTTCGGGGAAAAAAATGATTTTCGGATGTTCTGGAGGGCTGCCAAGTTAGGCTTATCTTTCCTCTATCATTTCGGTTATAATGTATAGTTAGTTCCATTTATAGCTTTATATAGAACAAACTGAACGTTTAGTTATAAAAATACATGTTTTAAGAAGATTTATAGAAAACTCGGAGCATTGGATTAGAGAAAGTCGGCTGTCATTTTTAAATAATTTATAATTCTTTACTAGTTTTAACATTTAAGACATTTCTACATTAAAGAAACATTTTAAATGGTGATATTTAACCATTTTAAAAGGAATAACTTTTGTAGTGTTCACACTTATTGTTTTTAAAATTACGAGTAGAGTACAAGATTTTCATAACTTGACTAATAAATCTGTGTTTTCTGCAAATAAATTTTTTACATTTCAAAACAGGCCACCTATTATTATAGCATCAGAGACATTTTCCGTGGTAACCTGCTTCATTTTGTGGTCATCGACCGGTTTCGGGCGTTCGCCCATCTTCAGGATGCGTTTTTCAGACAGTGTGACAACACAGACTTGCACAGAGCAACTTAGTTTCACACTAACTGAGACGTATTTTTAAAATACTAAACTCTTAAACTAGGTAAAGGGATGTGGCCAGATGGGTGGGAAAACACGTGTTTGGGTTGTTAAAGGGCAAATTTTTTCTTACAGTGGACACAACACGTGGGGGTCTAATCTTTAAACTCTGTTGTTGGAGGGAGACTTACTTTAAAATTAATTAACCAAAATTTTGGCAAATTTTGTCTGTTCCAGTGAACCATTATTCAGAACACTCTTCCCACAATAGCAACAGAAACACAATTACACACGCAACAAATGTTCTTAAACATATTTTAAGTTTAGGTTTAGTTTTAAATTTACTATGTACATATATATTTACTAGTTTAGATATATATATAGAAAAAAAAAATGCGTATTTGGATGATGTATGTGAGTGATGATGTGATATGGTTTGTGGGATGCATAATAAAAAACTTAATTATATAAAAAAACATAATTAAGTAAGTAACATAGTTAAGTAACATAATTAAGTAACAAACATAGTTAAGTAACATAATTAATTAGGTAATACATGCTTGCGAGGATGTGAGGGTTGCGTGAAAAAGTGAAAGAATGACTGGAATTTCTTAATTCTTTGGAACTGGAAAAACTTAATTATATAAAAAAATCGTTCAATTTTAAAGGAATGAATGAATTTTAAATGTTAGTTTAATCGTTGTTTAATTTATTTAAATTTATTTTGTGTATTTCTTATATTATTCATATTTTGGTTAATTAATTGTAAAGTAAGTCTCCCTCCAACAACAGAGTTTAAAGATTAGACCCCCAGTGTTGTGTCCACTGTAAGAAAAAATTTGCCCTTTAACAACCCAAACACGTGTTTTCCCACCCATCTGGCCACATCCCTTTACCTAGTTTAAGAGTTTAGTATTTTAAAAATACGTCTCAGTTAGTGTGAAACTAAGTTGCTCTGTGCGAGTCTGTGTTGTCACACTGTCTGAAAAACGCATCCTGAAGATGGGCGAACGCCCGAAACCGGTCAATGACCACAAAATGAAGCAGGCTACCACGGAAAATGTCTCTGATGCTTTCCAGCTCTGCGGAACCAACCACCACAACAAATATTATTATAGCCTTTGATAAATTGAAACAGTTTAGTATATTATGATGAAGCTATTCAATTGTAACCGATTATTCAATGATTAATCCTTAATTTACATTAAATAAAAAGAAATGATAATAAATAATAAATTTTACAGAGTGTCTGGCAAGAAGATTGGGGTGATAAATATGGTGAGAAAAGCGAAGGTTTACCAACAACACAAGTACAAAGGCTTGGTAGACAAATATTGGAAGCTTTATTATTTTTAAAAGAAAGAGGCTTTCCTTCTTGTTCACATTTACATTCCGGCAATATCATCATACAAAATGGAGTTGCTAGGTAACCAATTTATATATATATTTTTTTTATTTGTCTCTATTAAGAATACATAATACATATACAAAATGACAATAAGCAGTATACAATATTATAGAACAAAAAGAATGTAAAAAACAAAACTTTCCTTGTAAATGAAAAATAAAAAATAAAATTAATTATAAAGACATGTACCACGGTCAATAGACCGTCGGTGGAGTCTTGTACTATTATTATGAGAGGAAAACATAGAAAATCATATATTAACTACTTTTAAAAAAAACACTGCATTTAGTTGATGGTGGAGAGAAAAGCATAAAATAAAACAAGCGAAAAGCTGAGAAGAAAGTTAAACATGGTTCATTTTGTACTGATATAAAGATTTACAGAAATTCGCCAAAGAAGGCCAGTGTCTAGCATTCAAGAAGTCCAAAGTGCCAGATACCGAAAAGCATTGGCTACCAAGCCATTTCAATCTAAGATCACTAAGCCAAATAGCGATAAGACCTATCCAAAATAAAATCACATAGTTCACAATTTTCTAGTTCATCAGTCAGAAAAGATGGCCGATGGCTTAAATTCAACTATCCTTGTTTTCTATAAAAAAAAGTCATTTAAGTAAAGAATAAAGAAGTTTCCATCAAATTTACCATATCATAGGAACATTTTTCGAAAATTTAAATTTGTCGTTTCATTCATTTACATTAGGGTAGCCCAAT
Source organism: Triatoma infestans (assembly GCA_011037195.1). Taxonomy (NCBI): domain Eukaryota; kingdom Metazoa; phylum Arthropoda; class Insecta; order Hemiptera; family Reduviidae; genus Triatoma; species Triatoma infestans. The sequence continues at coordinate 30,373 of JAAEAF010000285.1, read as the reverse complement.
AAATATTTATATCCAATTTTCACAATGAATAGAGCAAAGTTCTCATCTCACGAGAAAATTTAAAACTTTTTCCAAAATTGAGATCAGATTAGTTCTTAAATTGGAAGGAAGCTCAGAAGTTTGAGTTATCAACAAAAAAAAAAGGAGAATTTTACTAAAAAGACAACAAATTTCAAGATTCTGAAACAGTTCGATATGGGATAGGAAAATATGTGTAGTTAATTTTGTTGCAAATAGAGTGCAGTGGCATCCAAAATTTTGTCACACAAACCATGGAAAAGGAGGTCTTTAATGTAAAGTTTTAAAACTGGTACGATCTACAGAGGATTGACTATTAATTCTTGTAGGAAAACTTCAAGGCAGGAAAGATTAATCACGAGGTATAAATTGGAAATTCTTTATTGCATCCTCATTTTAAAAAATATATATATATCTTCCAATCTTAGTTGAAAATCTCGTGTTATTTTTAATCTTTTTTTTTTTCAGAGAAGTTTATGAATTCCAATGCTTTTAAATCAAATTCTATTATACTTTGTTTGTATACATAATCTTAAATAACTATTTGTTATTCACTGTTTTTTTTTTTTTATGTTTTAATTACAGACTGAGCGGCTTAGAAAATGTTTTATTTGGTTTTACATCACGAATTTATCCAGTTATATCAAAAAGTTTTCGATCAGATCCATCAGTTATTGACGTTATATGCTTTGGTTAGTAAATCTATCACATATTATTGATCCATATTTTTAAATATATGTTATATGTTTTTCATGTTATGTTTCATCACTGATTTATTTGTTAAATAGGTCATGTTTTGTTTGAAATGTGCGCTGGTTATGAGTTAACTGTAGCTATACCAACTGCTGCAAATTTATTAGAAATTTCTAATTATCCTCAGGTAATTTATCTGTTTATGTTAATAATCAGACATCTAAGGATAGTTGCGTATGAAAGACCATATGTTTCGCTCCTAAAATGTCTGAGTTGACATGCTATTCCAAGAGTATTTAGTACAATTTTCTTAAATTACAGTATAAATTGTCACTTATATTAATCGACCTTTGAGAGCATAATTAAATATTCAGCAAATTTTTACGTTGACTGATTTTTATGGTCCAATTGATAATCTACCCAAAGATAATAATTCTTTCACTCTCACTAAAAGTAGTAGCTTTCAAAACTTTCTGAGGTGGGGGACAAGCAGCGCCCGAACTTTCAGTACTAACTGAGCTTTCAAGATATCCTACATTTTGGCAGCTGCCCCTCGAATTTTTCGGTATTTTCCATAGCTCGGCTTTTAAGTAAGAACACGGGCTCTCTACATTGTTGTTATTGACTCCTTAGGAGTCCTTGAAGTTAGTAAGGATCACATAAAAAGATCCTTAAGATGTGCATGTGGACATATATAATTGAAGCGACTGTTTTTCAGGAATAATTTCCATAAGTCAAAATAAAAAACAATTCTCTAGATGAAAGTTTAGAAATGACATAAGAGAATAAAATGGCTTAAAGTTGACGAAAGGTTCATTTCCACATAAGCTAAATGACAGCACAAATTTGGGCTTCATACAATTTGGAGTCGTTTATTTCGTGAATCCCAGAACTTAAAGCTATTTTAAATATAGAATTGATTTATTTCCAGCTTTTATTCAAATACATTTTTTGAAAAAAGTTGACTGACTTTAAATAAAAGAAAAAAAGCAAAATAAAACAAAAATTTTCTTTCTAAGATGTTTGGATATCTTGAACAAATGTCCAAAAACTTTGTTCTCTTCGAATGACCTTTGGAATCTATCCTTTAGGTCTTGTAATATTTTCAGTTCCGAAACAAATATGTTTCGAATGAAAGTTGCTATTGGTACATATTAAAATAAGGCTTAGAAAAACTAGGTGTCTTAAAAGGGTCAATTTCGATAAAATAAATAACAAGCTAGAAATCCCTGAGTTCGAGTCACTCTAAACCAAAGAAAAGATTCTGACTTTTAACTTCAGGCTGTATATAATATGTTTTGGTTCAATTTTTCAACATAATTAGACTGTTTTCCAAACCTCTTTGCTGATTGTGGTCAATTTCTTGGGACTCCATCCATCTTAAGTTCTTCATTGGGAACATTTGAACTTTATTGGATGTTAAACATAAGAAAATCCTGAATCTTTGGGTTTTAAACTGGGTCCTTATTTGGTATATATTAAGTACTCGTCCAGAATATTTATTCTGTGTAGAAGACAGTTGCCAATCGGACATTTCAAACCACTTGCTAAATGTTCCCGTTCGAAGATACGAAAGTTCCCCTCAACAAACAGTTCAAACTTCAGAATCCAAAAAATGTGATATCGCGGTAATAGAAGACGGTAACGAAAAATATTTGAAACTGTTCTTTCTTGAATCTTTGTTTCACTTTTTAAAATTTTTATCCCAAACTGGACTATTGCTTATGATATCTAAGTGAAATCTGAAAGTAAAAGTAAAGGTAAAGAGTAAATAATTGATAACTAGGTGTTCTAGAATAAAAAGTGTTTTAAAAGAGAATAATGAAGGATTTTATGGGTGAAGATGATGTTGATAGAATAAATTTATATGTGGTAAAATGTTAAAGCTGCATGATCAAGCAGAATGAATTATGTGTTTACATAGTTCATGTTTAAGTAACAGTAAGACCTTTATGTATGTTTACATATATATATATGTAGCTACATTACAGAGTAGATATTATATAAAAAAAACTATATTAGCACACCATGTCAACCATAAATATAGGGTATTCAAGGAGAAAACGATTATTTCATTAAGTAGTGGTTGTCAGTGGCAATGAATTCAAAACATTTCAGTATAATCTTCTTTAAAAAAATCATTATTTTTTTTATAAAAAGATATTTTATTGTTCTAACAGATTTTATAATGTTCTTATAGGGTAATAATAATCCTGACACTGTTTAACTAGGAGCTTTTCATTTATCTTGAACATCCCTGATTGTAATTAATATTCTTTTATGATCACAGGTAATTGAAGTATTGGAATTCATTTTTAATAATCCTAAACAAAGATATCCGTCCATAGAAGAGCTTCTCCTGTGCGACTATTTCCGAAATATTGACTTAAGAGAAATGCGAGCAACATCTCTACCAGTATGTGAATTTTCTATTTTTTATATAAAATATAGTTGTTCAAAAATTAATAATAATAATAATTCAAAATAATTATTTCTGAATTTTGCTTATTTACAGCAGGTATATCATGCTCATCTCACAGCATCAACATTGGCTCTTCTAAATGATATTAAAAGGCAACAGAAACCAAGAAGGTAATATGAATTCCTTATTGTATAGATGTATCAACATCTGATGCTTATTGTCACGACTTTCTCTTAATGTAATTAATTACAATTATAAACTTTACAAAAGTTTCTTTAAAATTGAAATTTTTACTCCCTTGCCCAAACATATAGAAGAGGTGGGTTGGTACGCATAGCACAGAATACTTGAAGTTATTGTGGTCCACAAGAGAGTGCCATTAATATTGACAAATAACATTTGAAATCTAATGTCACGAATTTCTTATAAAGTTTCTACAAATAAAATTCTACCAGAAAAATGTTTCAAATAAAAGTGATACGTTTATGTTAGTGCTGTTAGCATTCAAGTTTTAAAGGAAGTCGTAACCATTTTCGAGAAATAAAAAAAAAAACAATATTTCGGTCAATCGGCACTTCGGTAGAATGCGTGTTCCACAGCTGGTACTAGTCAAGGGTAACTAAACATTAATAAAAGATCACCTTGAGGATTACACCAGCTTAAAAAGAATATTTCAGAAACATTTGTTTCAGATTCACATCACTTCTTTTTCTTTTTACCCTGCCTATGCTTCTACAATTTCCTCTTGTGGCAAATTTATTCTGAGTTTCACTGTTACTGCTATCAGGACTATCCAGACGCCCCTCAACCAACTGCAGACTTGGTTAGTTAAATGGTGAATCCAACCAAATCGAAGTACATAGTATTTACGCTTCGACGAAAAATCCTACCACTTGTATTCATTAATCAAATCCCTATTTCATAAGTTAACAATGTATGTTAGTTACCTTGGACTATACCTGGACAGGCGATTAACATACCAGACTGAAAAGACAAAAAGCTAACCGACGCTATAAACTCCTCGCAAGGCTCATCGATCAAAACTAAACTTAAACAACAAAAGACTATTATATCTGCTGTTACTAAGACCATTTTGGTCATTCGGTATTGAAGTATGGGGATCAACTAAACGTTCCAACTCCCAGCGTATCCAATCCTTGCAGTCAAAAATTCTTCGAAAATTCCTTAATGTTCCATTTTTCATATGGAACCTCACCATCCACAATGGCCTGAATATTCCTTTTGTCCACGATCTAGCAAAATCTCTTTTTCTCAAATTTCATTCCTCTACAGCAGCTCTAATACAAAGTTTTCCTGTCCTACAATACCAGGCAATCCTCTAAGGAGATTGAAGAGGAGATGGCCTCGCGATCTACTATTGCCATGACACAGTGAAATAATGTATTACGTTCCATGATGACGGAATATCGTAATAACTCCAATCTAAACTTCCTGTTACTGTATTAGCTATCACCATATTTACTTGTTGTGACTATTGTTGCAGTTGTAAAGTTCAATAAAATAAAAAAATTCAAATTTTACATATTTACTTTTTGTTTTCTTTTTTTTTTGGGGGGGGGGGATTGACCCACCTTTAGTGGGTCTCCTCTACCTACAAATCCTCTATGAGCTTCTTCCATTCTCTTCTATCTAAAGCTTGTTCTTCGCTCAATCCAAGTCCTATCAAGCTCCTTGAATTTGTAATGTAATGGTGTGGAGTTGAATTTGTAGTAGTGGTAGTGTGTAGCACGAGCGTTTTAGTGAAAGGGCTTATAAGTTTGTAATTTTAAAAGAATGAAGTGTTTAATGTAATGTAATGGTGTGGAGTTGATTTGTAGTAGTGGTAGTGTGTAGCACGAGCGTTTTAGTGAAAAGGGCTTATAAGTTTGTAAGTTTAAAAGAGAATGAAGTGTTTGCAATAATAATGAAGTCGCACTGTTTTTCAAAAGATATATTCTCTAAGAGAAAATAAGTTAACAACAATATGCTTATAAATTAATTGGAATAATTCTTAAAACTTGATACTGGCTCTGATGTTTTCACTTTGGTAGCTAGAACGAGTCTGTCGTAAATTTAAGTATTTTACAATATACACTATTATGTTTAAGAAATTAAGTATTTATCAAGATTAATGCAAAACTGGCACAGATATTTAGAGAGCAATTCCTGAAGTGTCCTGTTTGAAGGTTGATGTGAGACTCTCTACTCTTTGCTCTTTTAAAGCTGATGGCTCTCTTCTTTTGAATTGCTCTCTCTCTCGCGGGGGAATTTTCTAACAAAAGGTTTGCCTTAACGGGATTTGGTGCCTTTGTTTTTCTATTTAGTATGATCCCAATTTACAGTACCTGATACTAAACTTGAAGTTAAATTCACATTTTAAAATATTCTAAATTATTTTTAAAAACTATTATTTTTAATTTCGTTCTTCCACTACATTATCCCCCCTCCTGGAGAAATTTTTTGGCACGAAAAATTTGGGAGATAATCTGGAGTTGCAGAGGCTTGGAAGTTATCGAGAGGCGTGTGTGTGTGTGTAACGTCTGCAAGGTGGCCGTGTGTTGTAGGCTGCAGTCATCATCTTCTGCGGCAAACGCTGCTTGGATGTGTGAGCGTTGCTGTGGTGTTTGAATATCTTCTACTGGAGCGAACGCTGCGTGAGTGGGTGAACGTTGCTGTGGTGGTAGACTGATAGGCGAACAGCGAACACTGCTTGGCGAGTGAGAGTGTTGCTGATGAAGAAGTGACTGGCAAGGGTAGCTAGGTGATCAATGTAGACAAGTCGGTACTGTAGGTGTGTATGTAGTTTCTTGAATGAACTCTATATGGACAAAAAAAACTCTTAAGTATTTCAAAATAATTAACAAATAAATACACAAAATATACAAATAAAAAAATATATATATTTAATAAGCGTGCAGGGATGCGCAAGGATGTGAGGATAATAGCAAAGGGTATGAGAAGATGAAGATCTTTTCCTTTTGTAGAAATCTTGTGTTTCTGAAAATAATCATACAGAGTTATACATAAATTTATATGATAAAATAACGTGCAATATTGGCTAATCATGCAAACAAATAACGTGCAATTATAACTATCATGCAATTTTCATGCAATTAAATTTATGCGCATGCAATAACATTCATGCTCGTGCAATGGTGCAGTCGACGAAGATTCTTGGATCTGTAAAAGAGGTTAAACAAATTTAAATTTCAACAAATATTAGTGTAAAAATTATTAAAGCTAAAAGGTAAAGATGAAATATATATCTTGAGGGGTATGTGCAAGTATTTCGGCTGTTTCTATAGCTATGAGTTCTTTCAACTGTTTTGCGTTTTCTAGATGAGTTGAATATAACCTTGAACAATACAAGAAAATAATTAAGTATTATAAAAATATAACATTAAAATACAAATGACAGACAAATACAAGAATAATACATATTATTTAATTTCCTTTTAAGGCGGACTGAAAAAAAATTAATTAGTCAATAGTATATATAAAAAAATTATTAATATCATCACATATTAAAAATAGCAACAAATTCACTAGGACATCTTGATTTCTGCAAATAAAATAAATTACAATTATTATTTAAATATACAATGCAATAATTACAAATATTAAAGCCGGAATAATTTTATGACTCCAAGTACGATAGTTTTCAATGCTGAAACAAAAATAATATGTCGATTATACAACCAAAGTAAATATTTCAATACATTTTACAATTTTTATTCTTAAGATTAACAAATTCTTACATATAACATTTACATGTGGTAGTATGTAAAGTTAAGAAGTGTGGTATATTGAGAATTATTTCAAGAGATTATGTCAAGTATTTTATTTCAAGTGTTATGCATTGTGTGCGCGAGGTGGCACAGAAATTTTGTGGCTAGTTACTAGGGATTTTAGTGAACTTAGCGATTAGTACTAAATTGGTGTGTTTGAGTACTAGTTGACAATTGAATGTTGAATTTAAGTGTTAGATGCGTGCGCAAATTAATGATTGCCCAGTAAGAAAATTTCTACAAGTATTGATTGGAAATCACTTTTTAATTGCGAAGGTATAGATTCGCCAGAAAAATTTGAATTTTTGACATTGTCCGCATGCAAATGAAGGGACGTGATGCCATAATTAGGTATGTTAAGGTTCTTAGGTTAAGAACTGGTGGAAGCAGGTATGATAGCCATGGTCAATCCAGGTGTTCGAGAAAGCGCCTGAAGGCTAACTCGTTTTGGGCTGTATTTGGAAACAATTACGAGCTGTATGTCCAAATGTTGAACAATATTGGCAAGTGGGCCTATTTTGGAGGTGATTGCTAGTTTCGTAACCATTATTATTATGACTATACTGGGGTCTATCTGAATAAGAGTTAAATCGTGAATTATTTGAATTAACTCGAGGATTATGATTGTTACTATAATATTGACTACTATTATTATTATTATAGCGATTATTACTATATACTCTGTGATTAAAATTTCTAGGAAAATTAAAATTCTTAGGCATTTTGCCAAAGTTAGTGCGAGGTTTTGATTGAAATTTGTTGGTGCAGTCCACGTCAAAATGTGGACCGGAACAATGGCGACAAGGTCTGTTCTTTATTACATTAAAAACTCTACAAGTGGTAGTTGGTTTTAACTGTGGCTTTTGACTTTCATTACGATGCGGGCATTCTCTGTGGAAATGCATTTGTCCACAGTAACGACAAGGAGATGGGGGTGTACGAGAATTGGAATTTTTCGAAGTAACAGCGAAAACTGTGGGGTTTGTTTCAGAAGCCTGAACTTCTTTTAGGGCATTGGCATAGGAAAGTGCTTCATCTAATTTTTGAGGAAGCTTCGTTCGCACCTCATTACGAAGCGGTTGAGGAAGTGACTTCAAGAATGCATCAGTGGCCAGTTTATCTAGAATTGCTTGTAAGGCCTCGAGTGGGTTAGCTTGAGCTTTTAAATGAATGGCGGATTGGATATGTCTAATCCTATCCGCGAATGTTTCAGGAGACTCAGTGGGCAAGGACTGAATATTAGTCATCTGTTGTAAGAGGACTAAGGGTGTTTTTTCCTTACGAAATCGGGCTAGAAGTCGCTCTGAAATTAGAGGATACGTTATAGTTGTACCCTGGCGTTGTAATTCCGCTTTCTGGGTGTCATAAAATATTTTTGCAGAACCTGAGAGTCTAAGAGCTAATATTTCTAATTTAGCTGCGTCGTCCCAGCCTGAAAGACTAGCACAATGGCTAATTTGGTCAAGAAAATCTGAAACTTTGGCTGAATTTTCGCCATCGAAGGTAGGTAAGCTATTGATTAATTGCAAATTTCTTAAGGGACTAGGTTGATTATTAATTGGAGGATTTGCTAATTGCTGCTGCGCAAGTAAATATTCTACAGCAGCGTCGATTTTCATGTTTTGTCCGTTAATTTTATACATTTTGGAAATACAAATTCACACGGGATGGTGCGAATACAAAAATTTAGAAAATGAAATTCAATAGAAAATTCAAATATGGGAAATATTTAAGATATTTCCGCTGAGAAAATTATTTAAAAGTTAATAAAAATTATCTGATGGATAATTAGTTTAATTATTAAATTGGAAATTTTACGTACTTGTAAATTTGTGGATTCTCGTTGAAAATATCCCACCGCTGCCACCAATGTAATGTAATGGTGTGGAGTTGAATTTGTAGTAGTGGTAGTGTGTAGCACGAGCGTTTTAGTGAAAAGGGCTTATAAGTTTGTAATTTTAAAAGAATGAAGTGTTTGCAATAATAAGGAAGTCGCACTGTTTTTCAAAAGATATATTCTCTAAGAGAAATTAAGTTAACAACAATATGCTTATATTGTAAATTAATTGGAATAAATCTTAAAACTTGATACTGGCTCTGATGTCTTCACTTTGGTAGCTAGAACGAGTCTGTCGTAAATTTAAGTATTTTACAATATCACACTATTATGTTTAAGAAATTAAGTATTTATCAAGATTAATGCAAAACTGGCACAGATATTTAGAGAGGGCGATTCCTGAAGTGTCCTGTTTGAAGGTTGATGTGAGACTCTCTACTCTTTGCTCTTTTAAAGCTGATGGCTCTCTTCTTTTGAATTGCTCTCTCTCTCGCGGGGGAATTTTCTAACAAAAGGTTTGCCTTAACGGGATTTGGTGCCTTTGTTTTTCTATTTAGTATGATCCCAATTTACAGTACCTGATACTAAACTTGAAGTTAAATTCACATTTTAAAATATTCTAAATTATTTTTAAAAACTATTATTTTTAATTTCGTTCTTCCACTACAAATTTCATCCATCCATTTTCTCCTGGGTCTTCCCCTTTTCCTTCTTCCTTCTACTTCCTAATCTAAAATTTCCTTTGGTAGCCTTCCATCTGTCATCCTTTCCACATGCCTAAATCAACGTAACCTCTGCCTTTCTACTATTTCCAGAAGGTATTCCTTCACGTTCATCATACTTCTAATGGGAACATTTTTATTTTTTTCTCTTCTGGACTTCCTTACTGAGCACTCCAGAAGTCCATTTCGACCGCTAGCAATTTACTTTGCAGGCTTTTGGTTGTGGTCCATGTCTCAACTCCGTAAGTAATTATACTTTGGAAGACACTTTTGAAGATTAGGCTTTTCGTTTTTGGAAGTATTATGGGGCTCCACAGAACTGGATTAAGCAGGGCTGTAACTTTCCTTCCTTTACCTAATCTTGTCTGTATATCACTTTCGCAGGTACCGTTCCGATTAATAATAGACCCTAAGTATTTAAACTGATATACGGTTTTAACCTGGATCCCCTCAACCACAACTGGCTCCCCCTCCGAAGTGGCAAGGTGCTCCGTTTTATCCATGTTAATTTTCAATCCCCACTTATTATATTCCTCTATTAGTTTTCTAAACATATACATGATGTCCTCTCTATCTTGGGCTAAGATCACCTGATCATTAGCAAATAATAAATTACTAATGAATAGGTCTTCTTTGATCTTTATCCCCATCTTGTTGCATTTCCGTTTACAATCTTTGAATGTTTCCAAAACATTCAAATATATTTTAAATAATGTGGGAGACAGTGCGCATCCTTGTAACAGACCTTTGCTGGTTGGGAATCCCTTTGATCTTTTACAGCTTGCTTTAATTTGGAGAGTGTTCCCCTCAAATAAATCCTTTGGATGGTTTTTATTATTGGTTCCCCAATATTGGCCAATTCGAGAGCCTTCCATAACAATTTTCTTCGGACAGAATCGTATGCCTTTTCTAAGTCTACAAACATAAGCTCAATATTTTGTGCCTTCTCAGTTTTCTTTTCAAACATTTGTCTAATTGTAAAAATTTGGTCGATGCAAGATCTACCAGCAGTAAAGCCACATTGGTCTTCTGTAATCCAACCCTTTATTTTCCAGTCTGGATTTAATTATTTTCGTTAAGATCTTCATTATTGTATTGACCACACATATTCCTCTATAGTTGGCACAGATCTTTTTGTTTCTTTTCTTGTAAACTGGGGTAATATATCCCAACATCATTTCCTCTGGTATCCTTCCACCCGCTAGTATTGCACTTAGTAGTCTTGTAAGGACCAAACATACATTTTTTTGCCTCCATATTTTAGGAGCTCCATATTAATTCCACCGGATTTCCATTTTTTTCTTTTTCTAGTTCCTTTTCCACCTCCTCAGTTAATATTTCCATACTTCAATCTCATATTTAAATTTTCATGTCTCTTCGAAATTTGTCCTATGTTCAGTGAGAAGATCTTGAAAGTAGTCTGCCCATTCATTCACTTTAATATATTTTCCATCTTTATCCGGTGATTAGTACATAAATATAAAGGTGGCGGATTAAGTTACTACCTACTAATCTTGGCAGGTAGAGAAATGATTATATTGTGGCCCAGTAGAGCGCACCGAAAACACTGAATCAACTGCATATAAGCTTCAACCCCACAAATTCCTCATAACTATCGAATATTTTCTTAGAAGTTTCTCAAAAGGTTATATCTGTACAGTTAGCATATCAAGTTTGCAGGAAATCGTTATAGACGCTTTCGAAAAAATTCCAAAATCTGTTCTGTAAAGTTTCCTATTCGGATTTTCTTTAAATTTGGAATTATAACAATACTTCTAATGTATACTAATTATTTTATATAAATTGGTAGAACCATATATTGTATTGGTGATACTTAACAGGAAAACTTAACGTTACTTTGAAGCCCCCGAAAAATAAATTTTCCCGGAACAAATGTTTCAAATAAAAGTGATATGAATCATTTTGTGTACGAAGTTTAAAGAAAATCATTGGAGCCGTTTTTCGAAAAAAACAATTCAACACTTCCGGTTGATGAATTTTGGCCGAAACCTTCATGTCAAATGCGGTGGAAGTACCCTACATGGAATACTAAGTTTGAACCTTTTGCTACTTATCGTTTTTGAAATCTTCTGTTGTTAAAAAGCACACAGACACGTAAACTTTTTTCGTACTCAGTGCCCCTCAAACCATGTGTTTCCGATGAAAACTCATCTGAAAATATGGCACTTTTCGTAATACTTCCTTCTTACCAAGACTAAGAGTCTTTATTCAATCTTTTCGTTAATATCGGGCATCTCTACATGCATGTTTAATTAATATAAATTCTAGTTCTTTCCATATTATTTTTTCTTTTTCTAAAAGGTCAAACTATTTGATTATTTAAGATGATGATATGATTTTCAATATTTATTTTACACAGAGGGAGAAGATCACAGTCAAGTTCCAATGAGCCTACGTCACCAGCCTCTGCACCGCCAAGAAGAGATCACAGGTAGGTGATTAGATTTAATTTCTCTATATTTATTATTATTATTATTTTTTTTTATTTTTAATTTTTTTTTTACCCTCCCATAATTATTACCTTTTTCACAAGCCAGAAATATTTTGTCAGCTTTGATATCGTTTTTTTTTTTTTTAGCACATCGGTTATTCCCTTTAATCCCCGCGCACTCCGCTTAATTAACTCACAAAAAAAAAAAGAGGTTAAACTAAAAATAATTTTGTCACTAGTAAACATTTTTTATTCACATTTTTTTATTTTTAATTTGATAAAACAAGCAAGGCAATTTTTCTTAGAAAAAAAAAAAAAAGGAAAATTAAAATGAACACATCAAACACACACTATACACTTTAAATAAATAATACAAAAAACATTATGTCTTGCAACATAAACAAATAAAAGGTACTCCTTTATCTGCTTCCAGATTTATTGAAGGAGGCTTGTTGGATGATAGTTTCTGTGAGAGATTTGGTACTAGAGGAGCATCTAAATTTGAATGGGAAACAAGAGTTTAAAAATACTTCACTACACTCTTTTTAATTCGCAAATAAAGTTAATTAAAAAAATAAATCAAAAGCAAAAAGAAAAAAAAACCGCTTTGTAAATAAAAATCAATTTTTTTTTTTTTTTTTTTTCTTGTAACAGAAATCAATTGTTTATACAAAGAAAGTAAAAAAAAGATTTAAAGCATTAGGGTATTAGTATAAAGAGCAACAGTGAGAAAAATGTATTCTTATAAATGTAATCACTCAGATTAGTGCTTCGTTTTAAGAAACAGGACGCCAAAAAACTAAAATGTGTTCAACAAAAAATAATGTGACTTAAGTTAGTGGCAATAGGAGATTAATAAATAATTTTATAAATAAAATAAAAAAAATAAAAAAAAAACGAAATTACCTCACCATGTCTTTAATTTTTAATTTTGCATCTTTTAGATCGAAAGAAACAATGAAAAGTAAGAGAAAAAAAAAATATAGACGTCCTTTGCTGAAATATTAATTTAATTGAACATATCTTTAATAAAATATATTTTTATGGATAAATTAAAATAATAAAAAAAGTGGTTTAGACAAAACTATATCTTACCATTTTTTTTTTAAATTGTAATTAGTAAAATTTATTTTTATTATAATCTTAATTTGTAAATAATGTTTTTTTTTAATAAATAAAAAAAAAAAAAAAAAAAAAAAAAAGACAAAACAAAAATGTAAATTTTGCTGTTTTATAAATAAATTTGTACAAAATTGATGATACAGGAAAATAAATAAATTGTATTAATTTATTTGGTTTTACTTTTCTTTCTTTTTTTATAGTAAATAAAGTTAAGATAGTGTTTATTCGATTTTGTTCTTATTTGCGGTGAGGTGACCAAAAAAAAAAAAAAAAAAACTTGCTTTAAAAAAAAGGTAGTATTACATTGTTTTATATGGCATTTACATTTATAGTCTGGGGAGAAAGATATAGAAATTAATAAAACGAAAACGGTTTTTTAGCTATTTTTATTTTTTTTTCTTATGAAGAGATTAATAGAAGTTATAAAATAAAATAGATTAGGTATAGGATTTTATAATTAGCAGCAGAATAAGGAGATTATATATTTATATAGTTAATTTTTTAAAAAAAGAAAAAAAAAAAAGCAATTTTAATACACACACAACATAAATAATTAATTAGTAAATTGCTTACCCTAGCTTAGATAACAAAACTTTAAAATTACAGCATTTGGTAGAATAGATACATTAATCTATTTTTTTTTTTTTTTAACAAGGTGTAGATATTTGTTTTATTATTTGAATAATGCATGTGCTTTTTTTTTTTTTTTAGCTGCATTTGTTTGGAAATGAGTGGTTGTTTATTTGCATAGATGAGCTTTTTTTTTTTAAATAATACATTGTTATAAATAAATTTTGTCCCTTATCAATTTTTTCGTATAATTATTATCACTCTATTTTTTTAAGATTCCAGCTTATTTACATCATTTTCATTATCTTGCAAAACTTTTTTTAGAACACTTGACGACTATCTATCATTTTAAAACGCTCTTAGGTTTATATTCATTAATAGCGTTGGGTTTATTGACTTTTTATTCTTTGAAATGTTTATTCTATTAAAATGCAACGGCATTCAAATGAATTCAAGTGAACAGTTATGGGAGATTAACCACAATCAGTGGTTTTTTGCAGAATCTGAATTGCAAAATCGTTGATTTTGTATGCAAGTATTGATTTGCATTATTATTATTTTTTTTTTTTTTTTAATAGAAGTACTTGAGTACTTCCTGGAATTTAGCTCATTGATTTTGTTATTTTTATTTTCTTACAAAATGAATCAGTTCGCTACATTTTAGAAAGTGAAATGTATAATCTCTTAGAAATGAACTTTATTTTCTTGAAAATGTTTCTTGAAAACTTTCTCAAAGTGAAATTTTACGTTCATAATTTTCCCACATTCCTTCTAAAAACAATTTATTCGTATAAAGGATTAAAAGAAATTGTTGGGGTCACTTTCGAGAATCGTTAGAAAATGGAAAAGCCATTTAGTAAATTAATAGTTTGTTTAACCGATTTTCTTTAAATGCGGCATCTATGGTCCTCAATAATGTATGGATGAAAAATTACGATACAACATATACAAATGGCACTAAATAGAGCATTGTATTAAGTTTTGCTCGTATTGTTAGATCGTAGTAGTTAGGAGTCTCGTTTCCCTAAATGATCTAAGGAAATATCCAATTGTAGCCATTGTTGGCCGTTAGAAGTAATCAGGTGTATCTAGTTGTTGGCTTATCGACCATGAAATTTCCAAAAAAAACACCAAATAATTTTAAAATGTTTTTTATTTCAAACCCGACGTTTCAGCAAACTTCTTCAGGGGCTCTCTTAAAGTAAGAGAAGTTTGGAAATCTTGTTATAAAATCTTCGATTATGTCTATAGTTATGAATGTACTACTAATGTATGTACACTACTGAGTACCTACACTCATAACTATAGACATAATCGAAGATTTTGTAACAAGATTTCCAAACTTCTCTTACTTTATGAGAACCCCTGAAGAAGGCAAACAATGTTTGTCGAAACGTCCGGTTTGAAATAAAAAACACATTAAAATTATTTGGTGTTTTTTTGGAAACATCCTGGTCGATAAGCCAACAATTTGATACTCCTGATCGAAGGAAATAGACATCCAAAGGCTTATTTACATTAGGGTCATGGTTCGAGTTCTTCACATATTTTCAAATTGGTGACACTCCAAGGTCTTCTTCATAAGCAGTAATTATATTATTACACGCAAGATATAAATATCGCACCAAATCTGCTTCTTTAATTTTTTGCAAATATTTAAATTTATAAAACGCTTATGGTGTGACCTGGCACCGTACTTGCATTACAGTGTAATTAATTTCTGGATAAGTTTTTAGTACCAGCTTATTTAAAAAAATTGAAATATAGTTAAAATATCTGCTTCTGGTATTTCATCCGTCATAGCATGCATATTGATATTGTTCCAGACTGGTTTCGAATTTTTATCCATCGTCAGAGCAAATTCACCAAGTTCGTGTAGAGATTTTACTTCAACGTAATGTTTCTGTTATCAGGTGAGTGTAAGTTCGAAACCGGCCAGGAACAATATCAATATGCATGCTACGACGGATAAATGTTATCCAGCATTGCGGACCCACCCACATTTCAAATATCTGCTTCTTTAACTTCTGGACTTATGTATATGATTATTTCGTAGACCTAAATAATCATCGTCCACTTTTTGTTTTATGAAACGAGAAATCTTTAAAACTATATGAATAAAAGCTCACCTTGCAAATATCAACCACATGAATGGTCAGCTTTTAAGACTTTCAGTTACTAAAAAGCATGGTTCAGCTTTTCTTCTTTATTTCATAATGTATTAATTTTGCTATTTTTATTAATTTTAAAGAAATTAATAGATTATTTTTGCCTTTCAAAAGCTATGCATGTTTAATACAATTTTATGTTTGCACCAGGCGACATACAGTAAATTGGGGAAGGTTTGCATGAAGGTAATTATAATGGAGTTTTTTTTTTGTTCAAAAACAAACATTTTAATTTGATTTTCCAAGTTTGAAAAAAGAAATTATTAATATTATTTTGTTCTCCAAATATTAATGCAGTTTAAAGGAAGACAAAAAAAGTGTTTTTAAGTACATTTACAAATTTTAGTCGATTGAACATCCAAATTTGATGAGTTACCCCAATTTCAGTGATTCGGATGAAGCTAAAGAAAGTGAAGAAGGCGAAGATGAAGATGATTTAACAGGTGGTTCTCATGAAGATTCAGAATCAGATACTGGACAGGAATATATTGTAAGTAACTGTAATTACTCAGTATTATCTGATTTAGTGATGTTGAAAGCAAATATTCTATTTTATAGATAAAGAAGTGACAAATATTTTATAATTGAATAGTATATAAAGCTTCTTTATTTTCTTATACATTAGCGAAAGTGAGATAAATAGAAGAAAGCATAGGTTTGAAGGTTCTAGATTTATGTATGTTCGTTCAAGAATAGAATGTTTGAATGAAGTGTGCCAACAACTAAAGCACAGTGTATAATGATGCATACAAAAAGGCTGAAGATTAAGAGAATAGAAAGAAAACTCTTCAAAATAGAATGAAGAATATTTCCACTATGCTTCCATTTTCAACTTCCACATGTTACTTTAGAAAATCAGATTTATTATTTTATCTGTCGTGCTTCATTGTTTTGGTTCTGACCCAATTCGGATTTTATCCATCGTCAGAATAAGGTTCACAATAAATTAATTCGTGTAGACAGATGACTTCAACTATATATATATATATTATTATTATTATTTTGCGATTTAGCTTTTAACACCTTTTTCAAGGTGTGAAACAAAACTAAAAATATAAAATAATATATCCTATTTCATAGTTTGATATTATATATGAACTATTCTAAAATATCTAAATATGTAGCCAGAGTGACTGCACAATCAAATTTAGTAATGGCCTGTAGATCCATTGTGCCTTTCCTTGAGGGGGATCAATGTTTGTACCTAAGAATATATTTCGCATCTAAGTACTACATGTATTCTATATTCGTCTCTAAAGTAATAATTAAATAATGATTTTTATTATGAAATATGATTTTTCGGCAATTGTGGATAAAACTGTATAATGATTTGTATAAATGAAAAGTACATCTAATAAACGTGATTTTTTTGAACTTCTATAAATGGCTGTGGATTTATATTATCTCAGTGAAAGCGCTTTCGACATTGTGAAGAAGTATATATTGAACAGCCTATATAGACCTAAATCGTAATGGAACACTGTAGAGTATCGTGCACTCCCTGGAGTCTTCTCAATACACTGCCGGCCTCTGGACAGAGCTCTCTCGATGCAGAAACACCGGTCTGTGTGCAGTAAAGGACCCTAGGAAGGGAAAATTTAAGGGCAGCTGCTTGGGGATACTCGGAGGATCTTCGTGGACGAGCCCAACAAGGCTAATAACGAATCCAAACAACTGCTTGCTTAGATCTGCATAGGTCAATCCATATTAGACATTAATGAAGGATAGTCTTTAAATGTCGATGAAGGCATCGCCCCAAGTCACATTCTAAGAAATACTCTAAATTGTACTTCACTTTGAAGAAGAAAAAAAAAACATCAATTCAACATTATCAACATTGAAATATTAACAAAGCTGTTTGCATTGTTGAATTAAAGTTTTTATTTGTTAATCTTATTGTATTTTTATTCAAATGTTTTGTGATTTTCAATTAGTTTTTTTTTGTATTTTATTCTATGAAATAGATCTAAAGATTCAAAAATATATTATGAGTAATTTAATTAATTTTATCTAATAAATTTTTTACATTTTTTTTTTTAGAAAAATTTTATGGCTCCTTCACTATTAAAAAAGCTTAATTCACGAACAAAAGAGGCAGGAATATATTTAAGTGTAATAAAAAAAAAAATCAAATAACATTTTAACTAGACAGTTATCACATTAAAATTATTATTATTATTTATTATTTTTAATGCTGTTTTTTCTTTTTCCTTTCAGGAACATAGACATCTCAGCCTTCATTTGTATCAAAATTTGAGCCCAGTAAAATTACAGGATGACGATATGCTCAGATAGCATGGAGTGTTAATAAAAAGAAAGGCAAATCAACAAGTCTGAAAAATAAGAGGATTATATTATATAATGAATGAATAAATTATATTCAATAATTTCTGAAATGAAATGTTAATCACAAATAATAAAAAAAAAAAAAACTTGTTTTATTATATTAACATAAATAATAATAAAAGCTATATAGATATCTATATATTGAAATAATTACAATGAATCCTATTTAGAAAAATAAGCATAGTTTCTAGTGACAGAAAGTATTATAATGCAATGTTTAAAGAGGAAAGGAAAATAGAAAAATCGTCATGAAATTACCTAATAAAATCTATTTAAAAAAAAAAAAGAATTAAACGGTCAATTTATGCTTAGCATACCTTGTGTAGTTTATTAGCAATGAAGTTTAAAAAAAAAAAAATCTGCTTACAACCAATTAAAATTAAAAACATCTCTAAAAATAATTAGAAAATATTTATAAAAAAAAAGTAGTTGGCACTTCTTCATATAATAAAGTAGCGTTTTTTAAACAAAATCTAAACTGTAACTTATTCTGCCTTTACAAGCTTTAATATAACTAATTTTTTAACCTAGTACTTTATAATCTTTTGAGTATGAAAGAAACAAAAAAAAAAAAAAAATTGTTCGCATTTGGCAAATCATGTAAGCAATATATAAACATTATAATAGTAATAATCAACTTATTTTATCCAAGAATATATTAGGTTTTTTTTTTTAATACTTTATTATTATTTTAATAATTTGTAATTGAAAGTATTGTAAATTCATATTGCCTATTTTAGCACCGCACTATTTAACAAATTTTAATCTAGTAATGTATAGAGAGCTACGTATATAATGGCATTAGCTTCTGTTTTCTTCAACTATCTTCAAATTGATTTTTAAAATGATCGTTATTTTAACCCAAAAAAAAAAAAGAAGAAATTAATAGTTACCACTCCGTCCGATTAATTAAAAATTTTATTAATATTGTAAAAACTTCAAAAAGAATGGAAAAAAGAAATCTAGCTACAATGTATCGTCCATATTTTATGTATCTTTGAGTATTCTGTCCAATATAATGATAAAAAAGAAAAGACAAATGTTAACCTAAAATTTAGAAAGAAATGGTGTAGGAATGAAATTCAAAAAAATTTTGTCTTCTTTATTTTATAATTTGATTTGATTTTCTTTTAATTCCCCTTTACTTAATTAATTTTATGTTGGATTCTTAAATAAGAAAAAAAAACTTTATTATAATTCAGATGTGAAGTTTTATTGTAATATAATAATGAACTTTGTAATAAGAAAATTACAATAATGAATATATTAAGAAAAAGAAAAAATAATAATGCATTCTGTACTGGCAGTAAAAAAAAAATTTTTTATTGCTATCATAAAAGATATATGCCTTACCTAAAAAAAATAAAAATAAAAAATAACTATTATATATGGAATATTTAGCTCTGTATGGGCATTTCTTCATTAACTTCATCATCTGTATCAAATTCTGCTTCTGGATCTTTTATCCAATTGCCTGATTTATCCTTTATCCATCCTGATCTGTATTTAAAAAGTATCAAATTTATCTCATAACAGTAATATAAAAACTTAATTGGAAATAATGACATAATAACGACAGTTTTCCATTTTAGTGTACAGAAACTCTCACAAAAACTAAGAGATTAATGAGAATGTTTGTTTTTCTCGACAGTTGACGGAAAAATGAACTCTCGATATTAAAATTTTCATCGACAAGCCCACTCGTCCCTGAAAAATCTCATGATTACTAGTTTATGTTTGAACAGTATGCCATAAGTTATAATAATCACACCCTCTTAATAGAGAGCGATGACGGGACTCAGTAAATTTGAAAGAAAGCGTCGCAGAAGAAATTTTTTTCAGCGGTATTCACAAGAAGAAAAAAGTTGGAATATTTCAAACAATATACCGAATCCATTTTATTATACAGGGTGTCCCATTTAAACGGGCCACTTTTGAAATAACTCTTAAACGAAGCAAGATATCTAAAAAGTGAACATAACGTTTGTTGAAGTATTTTCGCTCTAGTTTATGATGATGTTAATATTATTTTATTTTACTACCGCCTTACACCTTAAATCGGTGGTTGAAAGTGAAGATTTCCTTTAGACCCCCACTTTTTGCTACTGTATTGAAAAAAATGAAGAAAAATGCCGTTAATTTCACTTCAATATTTCAAACCATTGCCAAGATATTTAACCATAAAGATTCAATTTTCGTCGTTTTTTCATATTTTTCTGTTTCGTAAACTAAAATTAAAAACGGATTTTCTTATTAATTTCGGACAAATAAGTGAGTTCAAATGCTGATAAAACTTGAAAGCTTTTTTTAAAACAATAAAGGACTTGAAAATCAGCCAAGACATCAATAAAAAATAACAATTTTCCAGATTATTTACCAAAATCGGTAAAAAAATATTTCCTATTTTCAGAATGATTTCCTCGGCTTAAAGGGCACAAGCGCAATCGCCTCATATGAAACATATGAAGTTGCTAATCGTATCATGTCTGCCAGAATTGCTAAACAGGTACCAGCTTACCTCGCCGCTGGATTGGGAAAAGGGATCGGTGAGCTGGCCTTCCCGCTGTATTTAACCCCTCTTGATTTCTTTCTTTAGGGTTATCTCAAAGAAAAAATTTATGCAAAGGAATCAACAACTCCAGAAGCCCTTAGAGAAGACTTAATCTAAACCTACTTAACAATTCTGACAGACATGATACGATTAGCAATTTCATATGTTGGGCAGCGACTGCGCTTGTGCCGTTTAGGCCTAAGGGGAAATTGTTGAATATCTGGGCAATGGTTTGAAATATTGAAGTGAAATTAACGGCATTTTTCTTCATTTTTTTCAATAGTTCTCAAAACAGTAGTAAAAAGTGGGGATCAAAAAGAAATCGTCACTTTCAACCATCGATTTAAGGCGTAAGGCGGCAATAAAATAAAAAAATATTTACACCACCATAATCTAGAGCGAAAATACTTCAACAAATGTTGTGTTCATTTTTTAGATATCTTGCTTCGTTTAAGAGTTGTTTCAAAAGTGGCCCTTTTAAATGGGATACCCTGTACATCTATATAAGCTAATATTCAGAAATTCTCTCTTGTTTTTTTCTCGATATTTTCACAACTGAATTTCAATCAACTATCTTAGTTCTTATTGCCATATGGCAATATATATCTCAAACTTCTTATCTTGAGAAAGCCTGCTTTTAAAAGAAAAACTAACCAACCAATGACGGACAAAATATCAATATTTCTAGCACCGCTGGCTCAATATAAATTAGCTCATTACACACAAATTGATGAGATTTTTAGTTCATCTGTACGGTGTATGGTCAGTGAAAACAAAGTGCTTGTTACTGAGATAATTTTATTTATCTTGCATTGCAATTTTGTCAGATTTTCGAATTTGAATTTTCACCAGATGAAAAACACTTGAGACCGTGGATGCTAAAAAAACCGCAATTTTACCCGTATTGCAATGAGGTTCTTCAGGATCATTACAACAATCAATTTGCTTTAACATCTAACGACCTTGAAGAAGATCATTGCAATTTGAATATGGGGAAACATCGGTTTCTAGCAAACCACTGACACAGTCTCAACCCGTAAACTCCAGTGTTTTTCATAAAAATGGCCGCGGAAACTGAATATACATGTTTTGAGGCCCTGAAAGTTTTTGCGATAAAGACTGGTAAGTCAAGTGCGAATAGCACACTTATTGTCTCGTGCTTTTAATTGTGATAATTATTACATCAAATTAAACGCAACTGACAATATGAGAACCTGATTTCCAAAACCTGCTAAATCGATTCACTGTAAGGAGACCGAAAAAAATGTTCGTGAATTATTTTAGAAGTTTTTGGAATGTTTTCCTTTTGAGTGCCACGATCAAAATCTCTTAGACACTGATTAAATAAAAGAATTCACTGAACGTTAGCACGACATTTTATTATTTCAGTTGGTAGTAATGGGTCCAGCAGTTTTTGGAAACAAAAGTATTCTATGGTAAGTTTTGGTCAAGTATTTAGCTAGTTTTGGAAATAAAGTATAATTATTTAGCTACTTTTGGCAGTAAGTACGAACATGTTCAATATATAATAATGTTTTAATACATCTTTTTGACCACAAAATTACTGAAAACAATAAAATCATGCCTTTATTATAAACGTCATTTTTACTGTAAATATGGATGATAATAGCTGCAGTTACTTCATTGCTTAAATATCGTCTTCATTTACATAAGCTATTTCACTATCTTCAGCAGTTTAGAAACATTTTCTGTAAAATTCTATGATGATGCCATCATTGTGATTTAACATCATTTACTTTATTAGCTTCTCTAATGTGGTGAGTTTTTCCGCTCTCTATGCGATACATTAAGAGAAGTGGTGTGTTTTCTTTACACATGGTGGTAAGTAGGGGGTATTGTCTACACTTCTGAACCTGAATGAATGTTTGATTCATTTTCTGTTGATATGTCCCTTCCTTGTATAATGCTTCTAAACACCTAGTTTTGTGTAAATACATCAATAATGATGAATCTTCATTAAACAATCTGGGCAATCTCTTATTAACCAATTGTAAACTAAAATTAAATATGGTCTATTATTGTACTGAGGCTCTAAAAATTTGAGACATCTGTATGGTTTAATGTTCAATTAATGTATATTTATCAAGTCCGATTCTTTCTATTAATTTGACTTTTAATGGTACCTAAATATTTTATTACCTATTGACTATTATTACAAACTTAAATGATATAGTACTCTTTTTCTTTATTCTCAATTATAAATGTAAGTAGATGAAGATGTAGGGGATTACTCCACTGCGACCTGAAAGATCTATTGTGCCCCCAGAGCATTCTCCAATGCACACCCGGCTTCCAAGCAGTGTTCTCTAGCTATAGACAACACTGTCCATCACCGAACGGTGAGCTGTAAAGGCTCCTAAAGAAAAAATCTAAGGGCAGCATGCTGGATTCGAACCCGGAACCTCCGCGTTGCTAGTCCAGCGCGCTACCACTGAGCTACCCCCTTGGCTTTCGCCAATTAACTAGGGACAGAGACCGCAGTTTGTGTACTGTGTGTTGCCCTTGTCTGTAAAGTGTATTGTGTACTGTTCTGGTGAAGTGCATGGAGTACTAAGCTGTGGTAACCCGTAGGGTCGCTACTCCTCAAGAAACTGCCTGCAAGATACCCCTTGCGGGCATAACTGTAAGTAACTAATGTTTAGTTAATGTGATTCTATTTCTTGATTCATTTTATATTTTTATTTTCCTTATATCGGAGAATGTTGTGTTTATTGTATCTATTGCAAATTTGTCAACCAGAATCTTTTGCATAGAATTTTCTTTAAGAACAAAATAAATTCTATTCCATTCTAACTTTAAGAGCATTTTAATATAGCACTATTCCAGCTACGTTTATAATATAATGTGTTGTCAAAATTCCAGATTTGAAAAAAGATGTCAACTGAAAATTGAGAAATACATTCAAAGAAACAGAACGCGTGTTTCACATCAAAATATATGTCAATTATAACTCCAAGTAGGCCTAAATTTTGTATTTGTTACGTTTTCAAAACCAAACATATTAGGAATGAATGAAAAAGTATCAGATAAACTTAGGTCTACAATTTATAATTTCAAAGAAACAAAAAAGAACTTACAAATTTCTAGATAAATCACTTTCAGCTTGAGAAATTAATTGAGTTTTGTTTGCAGTAATCTGTACTGTATCACAGTTAGTAGTAGTGTACAACTGTATTTCATCTTTAGAATCATTATTCCGAAAACTGTAAGTTGATTTTTCTCTATCTACTACTTTTTCTATTGATTGTTTTTTCTTGATTCCTTTAAGATATTTTCTTAATTGTGAGCTAGATGATGACGGTTTTCTTGGTTCTAATATAAACAAATTAACTGTAGAAAAAAAAAAATCGCTTCTAATGATTAAATTTAATAAAAAAAATATCAAAATTTTAATAACTAACCACAAGAAGAAGTAGGTAACTGATTATCAATTAAAGGTAATTCTATAACTTTACGTCTGTTTCCTGCTTTTAATTCACTGGGAACATTACTTTTAGGACCAAGTAAATCTGCATTATTTCTAGAGTTGGCTAGTTCCACTTTTCTACAAGTCTCCAAAAAAAGCTGTTGTTCCTTTTTAATTTTTTGCAATTCCAATTGTTCATTCCTTATAATGTATTTATTCAATTCTAAAACAAAAGTAAAAAGAAATGAAAATGTAACTAAAGTGGAACACCAATAATATATAGGGAAAGTTCTTACCAACCAAAGAGATGCTTTTTCCCTTGTCTATGTTTAGCTAGCATATTTACTGTATCGAAAATTGGCCTATGCGTACAAACTAGGCAAGTTAACCTGGAATAATTATGAACAAATTCTAGATCCATATTCTAGATACAATTTCAAATCATACTTAGTCATTGATTATACTTACCTGCCATTTGATAACAATTTTGCCTCATCTTCTGGAATATGATTTCCAAGTAATTCTGAGACTCTTTGTTTCTGCAAGAAATATTCAAATCATTAAAGTTTTTATTTTTTCAAGCATAATGATAAAAATTAATATATAATATACTACTAAACCTTGAGTCTGTTTAATAAACTAATATCATCACCATCCCTTTTAAATGACATTTTGACTAATAATCTAACACATCAGAGAATAAAGGCACGAACTTTAACTTCAGAAAATTCTACACTTCAAAAACTGACATTACCTCATCAAAATAAATGCTCATAAACTGAACATAACCTGGATTAGTACAACCTACCAACAACTGAGCCATACTTCGGAATTCGGATACATTCGGTATTTGTCGTATACTCACCTTATATTCCCACTTTCCATAAATTGCGACAAACTCTCTCAAGAAGATTTGGTTATTATCCTATTTTTTTTGTGTGCCCACGTTATAGCTCATAATTAGCTCTAATTTGATCTTTCCCTAGATCTCTTGAGAGTGAAGCGCAAAATAAATTTGAGGCTAAGTAAGAAGTAACGTAGCGTACAAAAAAAAGGTTTAAACATTATAATAGGTATAAACATCATTCTTTTTCGAATTAATAATTCTGACAGTTAGAAAAATGAATAAAGAGACATTAGAGAATTAAATTATAATATAAAGTTTCTTTCTTTCTTTCTTAAGAAGTCGTGAAAATGTATTTTATTCCAAATAAGGAAAAGTAAGCGTAAATGCAGAAATCAAAGGAACTGGACAGCAGAAAGCTTTATTATCGAATATCTACGACTGGCATCAGGCATGACGATAAAATTCGGAATATTGAAGATTATATTTCTGCTTTAGATTCCTGTTGTATACGTTTCTGGCAAAGTACGAATCTCAGGTATTGTACAGAATGCCTAGGCATTTCATACATTATCTTGCTACGTTAGGCTTAATAAGAAATATCTTTTTATTTCATACTTGGATTAGGTATTGTATAAATTGCCTAGGAGTTCTATAGATTGTCTACGTCGTCTCAGGCAACTATGGAAAGACAAAAACAATATGACCATTATAGTTATCGCCTAGTTTATTGCTGGTAAATTTTACCGAAGGAATGCTACGATGTGGCCTTTTGCAATGGTATTATTAGGAACCAAATTTCACATTATATTTTCTTTCAAGATCTATAAATTCTGGTACTGGCTAAAGTGCATGAGTTGGACTTCTAATTTGCAGCGCCCTGTGCGGATAATTTTTGAACTAGGTTTACTCCCATGTTATGATAAGCATTTTAGCGGGATTAAGTTAACAGTTTTTCTTCTTGTGTTTGGTAGCGTGCTTTAAGTAATGAATATTCTAAATTTAGAACTTCTTTATAATTTAAAGTATAAAAGTAGTCAAAGTGAGGATGGTCAGATGGAAGTTTTGCGGTATTGTATGGATGTAGGTTTAATTGCTAATACATATGAATGTCCAAAGTGTAAAAGACAAATGACTTTAACTAAAAGGAACAGTTCGGTAGATAAGTATGAATGGCGATGTCAAGTTTCTGGTGATCATTCGGTGAGAAGAAGTGTGCGTAAAGGTTCATGGTTTGAAATGAGTAAAATTAGTATGATCAATGTGTTACTGATGACTGAGTTTTTTGTAATGAAGCGTAAGCAGTGTGGGGTTAAGTAAACATTCTGTATGTGACTGGCGAAATTTTTTCAGAGAGGTGTGCATGGATGTAGTTGTGAATGAGAGTAGTATGCTTGGGGGATATGGAAAAATTGTAGAAATTGATGAAAGGAAGTTTAATAGAGGGAAACGTATGGAAGGTAAATGGGTGTTTGGTGGAGTTGAAAGAGGATCGAATAAATGTTTTTTTAAAGTGGTTGAAAGGAGAGATAAAAGTACGCTATTAAATTTAATTAAAACTTTTATACATCCGCGAACTGCCATCTACTCGGACTGCTGGAAAGCATATGAATGCTTAGAAGATGAGGGGTTCATTCATTTGCGAGTCAATCACTCCATAAATTTCAAAAATCCAGACACTGGTGTACATACAAATTAAAAGTCAACTTCCCACAAGGACCGTCACTGACCAATTCGATGCCTATTTAGGCGAATATATGTGGTATCGAAGTCATTCACATTGTGAAGATCCGATGCGGGCACATTCTTAAAAGGAGTTGCTCAAGTCTACAAGCCTCTTCATAGAGACGATCCTAATTAAGGTAACATTCTTTATTCCATTTTCTTCCTTATTCTAACTTCGAATTTGATAACCGTGGGGTAAATTTTTTTAGAAAGGAAGCTTGTGGGTGTATGTGATAGAGTAAACTATAATATTCACTAACTTTCCACTTACCTTCGAATTGGATAACCGTGGGGTTAATTTTTTTCGAAAGGAAGCGTGTTGGGATCTGTGACTCACTAAACTATAATATTCGTCAAGTATCCACTTACCTTCGAGTTGGATAACCGTGGGGTTAATTTTTTTCGAAAGGGGGGCGTGGGGGGCACAGCCCCCACATAAAAGTGGGGCATAGGGGGCGCAGACCACCTCAAAAATTTTCTAAAAATTGTGTAACTATATTACAACACTATCCAAAGTTTTTAGTAATTTCTATAGAGAAAAAACAGTCGAAGTCCAACTCACGCATTATTACCCTGGTATTTTATCCACCGTAGCGTGCATAATCATTTTGTTCCTCACCGGTTTCGGATTTTCATCCATCGTGAAATTCACCAAGTTCGTGTAAAGAGTTCACTTCAACGTAATGTTTGTTACACTCACACTTGTTGGTTTGTTGGTTGTATATACGTGGGTTTAAGAGTATGTTACTATGTGTAGTGTTTAAACCCACATAAATATGTAAGTACTTGAAGCATGGCAACACCCATCCTGCTTGGGTTCACTGCTGGTAAAGAAGTACATAAAAAAGAAGAAAAACGATGCATAAAAAGAAAATAAATAGTTGTTATGGTTGGTTCCGCAGAGCTGGAAAGCATCAGAGATATATTCCGTGATAGCCTACTTCTTTTGGTGGTCATCGACCGGTTTCGGGCGTTCGCCCATCAGGATGTTTTTGTCAAAACAGTGTGATAACATAGACTTGCACTGAGCAAATTCAGTTAATACACTTTGCTCTGCTCTGCACTTTAGCTCTGCGGAACCAACAACAACTAGTGTGTTGTGGTGGTTGGTTCCGCAGAGCTGGAAAGCATCAGAGGCATTTTCCGTGGTAAGCCTGCTTCATTTTGTGGTCATCGACCGGTTTCGGGCGTTCGACATCTTCGGATGCGCTTTTCAGACAGTCCATGTGCCAACACAGACTCGTACAGAGACTTAGTTTCACACTAACTCTATGATTTAGTTTGAAAGTTAGTGTGAAAGTTTAGTTTTAGAGAGTTAGTGTGAAACTAACTCTGTACGAGTCTGTGTTGGCACACTGTCTGAAAAGCGCATCCTGAAGATGGGCGAACGCCCGAAACCGGTCGATGACCACAAAATGAAGCAGGCTACCACGGAAAATGTCTCTGAAAACAACTAGTGTATTAGCTGCATTTGCACTGTGCAAATTTATGTTATCACACTGTTTTGACAAAAACATCTTGATGAGCACTAAAAGAAGCAGGCTATCACGGAAAATATTTCAGGTGAGAAAATAAATACATAAATAAATAAAAAATTCTTTTCAATTTTGATTCAAAAAAGAGAAACAAGAAAAATTAAATAAAAGACTAAAATAAAAACTCATTATATATTTAGGAAGAAGAGGGTGAAGAGAGATCCGCGACCCATTCAAATCTGATTCTCCACGCCTCACGAGTATAACAAATCAGAGGACAACAGACAGTTGCCCAGTTAAGTAATCCAATATTTCAGATCTGGGCTTGCCAAAGTGGAGTAGGCGATGTTCAACCAGTACAGGGCATCCTCCCAATAAGCGGTGCAAGTCCTCACTATAATTATAGGAGCAGAGTGAACACTTTTCAATAACTGCATTTCTTTGTACCCAGGGTGTATAATTCAAATATAATAATTCTCCGCTAATCCTAAAAAAAAAGCCAACGGAGTTTTCCGAATTTCAGTTAACTGATCAAAAGAGGTAGCCCGCCTCATAGCCTTCTCACGATAGCCAACTACGACATTGTAAATAGTGGTTTGTAAAAGTGATAAAGATATTAGGAACGATGCTGGAAGTGTGTTTTACAGGTGAGTATGGGTGTTTAGAGTCCTCTAGCGTTGGTCTCTAGCGCACTCGCCTTTCATGCGAGAATTCAAGGTTGGATTCCCGTGAGGCCAAAGTCAGTGTTGACCCTGCATCGTGATATAAAGTGGGAAGCTACAGTAGTAGCGCCCTAGGTAGCGAAGGCCGGAACAAAACGGCGTTTACCACATGCCCCCTTATTCAAATCGCCGTCTGGCAAGCCTTGGCCCTTCATGGGCTGTTGCGCCATAACAAAAAAAATGAGTGTTTAGTTAGTACACTTCCTCAAATAAGGCTACAAATTTCTATCAAATAAATCTTGCAATTTCTCACGCATATTCGTCAAGGAACGTTTAGGGCAAAACTAAAAAGGCAATTTTTAAAAGCGTCCACAATTCACTAGAAAACAGCTAAGAGTTTTTATCAATTTTGAGCGTTCGCCTGTCAATAAATGATTTGACAAAATATATATCAGTGTGAGATTATTATTGTCTTAATGTATACTCAAAATAAACTGTTATGTATTGGAATCATAGATTATATTGGATTAACACTAAATAACTTCTCCTCCTCCATCAGTTCTGGTTTACAATGTTGGTGTAAATCTAGCCTCACTTAAAAATAAATAAAATTTTTTTTTTTTTAGTTGATATAAACAAAAAAAGTATGAACTTTGGCTCTTTATATTCAGCATTATCTGATAGTAGGGTACAAGTGAGGATGATTAAATTGAAGTTCATTTTGTTCTGTTATAATGTTGCATCTTATTTATTGAGCACTTGGCTCATGACATCATGGCACCAGTTAAGATAAAAGTATATTTGGATTTACAAAAACACAAAACATAAAATGTTACTTTAATCCTCAGCTTCTTTAAATATTATTTAATAGATTAAATATTATATATTATAAAACATTGGTTTTGCAGAATTTCATTAAAATAGCGCTTTTGAATTCGATGACCCTCGATGACCTAATAGGTTATATGCTGGAGCACAAAATTCCTTCCTTCCAACAACTCCTATCACTCCAATCACCTTCACGGAGCCTCCATTAGCCATTCACGGAGCCATTCCTTCCTGTACGGCCTGCAACCAGGGCCTTGTTGGGCCTTCCTCACTTCCTTCGTCCACTTGGCTTGTAGTTTAACATTTTCCCCGGCCCATTCTCTTTAGATGACCGTATCAAAGTAATCTTGTTTCGATTGAAAACCACAGATTTTTTTTTCTGCGTGTACGTGATCCCTTATTTGGACATTTGGAATCCGCTACAAAAGTGAAACACTGCATTAAATGGATTCAGTTGATATTGTTCAATATAAACGATATTTTGAAATTATTAAAATATAGTTTTTAACCCCCCCCCCTTTCGATTCCAGAAATCCTTCAAAATCAAGGGTTTTTATTACTTTCTCTAACTCCTAGTAACAGGAAGTATTGTAATCGTTCAAATTTTCGATATCGAGTTTTCACCGGAAATATCCGTTTTGATATCCCCTGAATCCAAAAAAGTGGTTTTTAGCAAATGGTCTGTGTGTGTGTGTGTCTGTGTGTGTGTGTGTGTGTATGTGA